>PVKN010000882.1:0-61616 GCA_004027915.1 Capromys pilorides
GTGGGGGCCCAGGTCAGTCTCTCCCTTGTGGCTATGTAGCACCCAGTGTCACTCGCTACTGCAGTTCATTTCTCTGGTGTCCTCCAGGTGGCCCCATGGGCTGCTTCCTGTCTTATTTTTTTAATTTTTAAAATTGTTTTATTTTTTTCATTTTCGAAAACACATTAGTAGTACATTCCCGACAATTGATACAATGCATATTGTTGTCCTCGTAGTAGTTATACAGAGCCCAGGAGGTGCCGCTGTCCACCTCAGAGCTTCTCCTTGCACGAAGGCGCCTGAGCCCCTCCTGCAGGAGCTGGGACTTCTGGCCGAGTCCTTCCGTGTCCTGATCCCCCCAAAGCATCCTGTTGCTGCTGTCAGCACTCAGCTGTCACCAAATGTCACGAGTGTCCCGTTACCCCTTTTAAAAATGCTTTTTCCAGGGACACTGGGTGTTGCTGAGGCATGGAGCACTTGCCTAATATGTGCAAGGCCCTTGATTTGGTACCCAGAGCCACCAAAACAAAACGAAACACCCCCAGACGCTAGCCTCAGGTCAGGCCTGCTCGGATCTGTCCCCAGCCTGGGAGGTTGCACCGTTCCCAGCTCCTTCCCCACGGGTGACTCGGAGCAGTGGTAGTGGGCTTAGCAGTGTCCCCAGCCGGCTCAGCTTGGGTGAGCGTCCGCCGACTTTGTTATGAAGCGAGTAGCCTCCTGCCTGTGGCCTTGCAGGCCAGGGCCCGACTGCAGCCTGGCTCGCCCTGTGTGCCAGCGCCTGGATGCTTCTGCTGTGTGTGGCTCCGTCTCTGGGCTTCTGACAGGCCTGGGCCTGGGCAGATCCCTCTTGTGGGGCCCTGCTGGCTGGGAAAGGATCAGGTCAGAGCATGTGAACGGCACTCAGGGTTGTTATTTCATTAATTTTTTCATTCACCCTGGCTCTTCTCAAATAGGTCCAGGGAGTTTTCAGTTTGAGTTTTCGAAGCCTTTTTATTTCTAGAAACTTCACCTGGTCCTGGTGTCTTTTTAGTCTGTGGTTACTTTTCACAGTGCCTGTCCTGGGCAGGGAACACATGCTTTTCTGCTCCTGATGGAAGTGGGGAAGGCCGGGCGTGGGTGTTTTTGGGGTGTCTCTCTCCGCAGACCTAGAACCTCTGGCTGCAGACAGGCCTCCACTTAAGTCGGTCGTGGGTGGAGGCCAGCCAGGAGCCCCCAAAGCCTGCATCTCCCCTGCTCACCCCAGCCCTGGGCACCACCTGTGCTTGACGCCTACAGCCGAGCTCAAATTTGGGGTTTCAGCCATGGAATCCTCACCTGGCTCAGCACCCACAGGGGCAGCTGTGCCCGGAAGTGCACACTGCGGAAAGACTGAGTCAGCAGTAGCCAGGAGCTCAGGAGAAGAAAGGAAACATTATTAACACCAGTGGTTCCCCAGAGGAATATTCTCCAGAGTCTGAGGTGCTGATTACAGAGTTTGTCTTACTGGGTGGTAGGCGGGCAGTACAGAGATCTAAGATAAGCATGGCTGGTGCCGTGGTACCGTGGGAGAGGGTGCTGGGTGCAGCGCTCGGAGCATTCACTGTCTGGTTGGGTCAGTCCAGAGCAGATGACCATGGTTCCCCTCAGGGCCCACGCGACGGGCTGAGGAGTCCGTGTGGTTGCGTGGCATGAGAGCGCCTGTGCTTCCTGGCTGGGTCAGGGTGAAGAGCTGGACACCCGCCAGGGGCATCTGGGCAGTGCCAGCTCTGCTCCTTCTCCTGGTCTGGGTTAGGGCTGCAGTGAAGGCTGGCATGGCACCCACGATGCCATGAGACATTATGCTTGGGGGGAAATAAAGAAAAACAGGATTTTTGAGAGGAAACTAACATCCAGGCATGGTGGTGCATGCCTGTAATCCCAGCACTCAGGAGGCTGAGGCAGGAGGATCAAGGGCCAAGCCAGAACTACAGAAAAAGGCCCTGTCTCAAAAAAAAAAGAAAAGAAAAAACAAAACCAAATGACAATGTGACCGAAGAGAAATGAAACTACCTCCTTGAGCAGTAAGTGCTGAGGGCTGGTGCAGCTCTGTCAGGCCCTAGCTTTCAGCCCCAGCGCTGACCAATAAAGAGGTGAGCACCGAGCACAGCTGGAAGGAAGGCCCGGCGCAGCAGTTGGCCACAGCCCCAGGGTCTCGGCCGTGCGTGCGTGTGCCATGTACGCTTTCTACGTCAGAAGGAATGAAACAGCACAGGATGTGACACCTCCCGGTCAGGGCTGAACAGTGGGACGGTTCCCCTCTGCCACACTGCCTCGCCCCCCTGGAGAGTGCCGGGTCTGCAGAAGCCTCATCCCGGCCCCTATGCTTCCGGGCATCTTGCTGGGCCCAGCACTGTGCCCACCGGTGCGCCCTGCAGGGGCCTGGCAGGTGCCTGGCATCACTAGGACACTCCCCAAGTACAAGAGTCTGGCTCCCCTGTCCTCCTTAAGTACCAGTGGTGCCGGCCGCTAGGACAGCTGAAGGTCCCCATGGCTCTGTTCCCTGCCACTCTGTTGACGACCATGGCAGTGACGGCCATGTGGTGAGTGGAGGTCCCCAGCTGCATGTGGAGGGCTCAGCAGACCTAGAGGACGGATTCTCTGCAGCACTGCTCAAGAGCACCCGCTCTTGCTGGGTGGGAGAAGGGCCGGGTGGGTGGCGCTGGTGGTGTAGCTCACGCAGGGAAGTCCGTCCTTGGGCCTTCTGCTCCTCTGGTTTTACCTCTCATGGGCGCTGGGTGGGAAGTGGGTTCTGCTTTGGTTCCCAGGGGGCAGAAGGCCAGCCTTGACCACCAGAGGGACAGAACCTCCCTCTAGGGAAGAAGGAGGGCCAGCTCCGCGCCCAGGGTGCATTCTCCCGACTGCGGCCCTTTGCTGAGGCCGCACCCACTGCTGTGTGTCCCGGAGGAGGGCTGCCCACTGTGCCTCCCCTTGATAAATGGAAAACTGGGCAGCTTTCCTGGCATTTAGCTTATGGAAACGAACCATGTCTGCTCTCCTTACCAAACGAAATCGCGACAGTAAGCTTGTTTCTGGAATTCTGATGGCACTGCCAGTCTGTTCAGGAGCTGCCATGGGTGAATTCCTTGCAAGTCTCAGAGCAGAGCTGGGAGCTGCTTACTTGTGTCAGGGCAAGGCAGGGGTGGTGTTATTTCAGGGGGCACAAACCCCGTTGACCCGTCCCTTGGGGTGTCCCCTCCAGGAATGGGCGCTACTGGGGAGAAGGGACTGGAATTCCCTATGGTAACTGGACACAGACAGGGCATGGGGTGTGGCCTTAGGAGCCAGGGGCCACCTCTGAGGCCAGGTCTGGGGCTCTCTTAGATGCTCCAGGGGCTCCTTTCCACCCAGCACAATGCAGGAGGCTCCATTTCCTGCCTTGCCCCCTGTTGAGGCAGGGGCAGGAGCTGGGGTGACGCTGCAGGTGGGGCTCCCACGGGGGTTCCACACCCCTGATGACTGTCCTCCGCCTGCCCTGCAGACTGCCTCTTCAAGGTGTGCCCCATGAACCGCTACTCGGCCCAGAAGCAGTACTGGAAGGCCAAGCAGAGCAAGCAGGACAAGGAGAAGATCGCAGATGTGGTGCTGCTGCAGAAGCTGCAGGTGTGTGTGCTGCTCGTACAGACGTGTGCGTCAGAGCCAGCGGCCCCGTGGCTGAGGGGTGGTCAGCTGGGGGCGGTGCTTCACCAGCAGGAGGACTGCTGGGCATTGGAGGCCAGCCTGGATTGCATAGCAGGACCCTGTCTCAACCCCTCCTCCAAAACAAGAACAAAACAACGGCCCACTGTGACAGACTGCAGTGAGTGCCTGCAGGCGGGGATAAAAGCGCCCTCTTGGTGGCCCAGGCTTAACCAAAATCTTGGGCTCTCTCCTTGGGGTGCAACACAGGATCTCTTAGTGGAATGTGGACACCACAGTGCAGTGGACAACAGTACATGGGTTTGATGTACATGGCTCCCGGGAACCCAGTGTTCAACTCCCCCAGGCCCAGGTCTGCCTCACCTTGGGCTTCTCTGCCCGTGTGGCATCATGGTGCTGGCTGCAGCCTTGCTCCCAGCCCGTGGGCAGTCCTGGTGGCCCCAGCCCTGGTGTCATGGTGAAGAGCCCAGGAGGCTCTGGCTGTGGTCAGCAGTGTGCAGACCTTCTGGGCCCGGACCCGGCTGGTCATGCAGACCTTACTTTTCTCTCTCTTTCCCTGTACCCCAGGAGGTGAGGCCCACACGGGGCAGGGGGTCCTGCACTGTGGCTCTGAGCCGGGCTTGAAAGTGGGGCCACAGACCAGTGAGGGCACCGGGCTGGGGGAGGAGCGGCTGCTCCAGGGTGCCAGCGTCTGTCCTCAGCTGATCCCGCGAGGAGAAATGCTTCAGGCATTTCTGGAGGTCCTGGAGGCCACCAGAGTGGGTGCGGCTGGACCCCCAGCTCCCCAGAGGGCGCTGGCAGTGCCTACAACTTTGAGAGAGATGCGGGGGAGTGGAATGGGGGGTGCGCCAGAGTTTTAAGTTGCTGGTTGGTGCCCTCCTGGCCGGACCAGGTTTGGGGCGAGAACTGTGGTCCCCAAGGGACCCTCCCACACCGAGGCTGGGGTCCTGGCATGTGGGGTGGGGACGCCCCTGCCAGTAGCAGCTTCCAGCCCTTCCTCGTGTGTCCAGCATGCAGCCCAGATGGAGCGGAAGCAGAACGACACGGAGAACAAGAAGGTGCACGGGGACGTCGTGAAGTACGGCAGCGTGATCCAGGTGCAGCCGCGCCTCCGCCCCGGGCTCGGTGGCACGTCTGCTTGCGCATGCGTGGCGTCCCCACGGGTGGTCGGGCTGCCCCTGCGTGTGTCTGGCGAGTCTGTGACCCGAGCCTCTGTGGATTCCAAACGTGGCCCTGCTTCTCTTGGGTGGCGCGGCAGTGCGCGTGTTACTGCCTTCTTGTGGTGCGGTTTCCTCGTCTGAAACTGCAACCAGGGGCCACAGGGGTGCTGGAGCTTGAGCTTCCCTGAGTGGACACAGGCGAGGATGCCTGGGACCCGATGCGACAGGGTGCTGCGACTGTCGCCGTCTGCTCCGAGGTCTTCGGTGTCCCCTCCCCAAGCCAGCCCTGGCGACTTCCTCCCGCCCTTCCAGCTCTTGCACATGAAGAGCAACAAGTATCTGACAGTGAACAAGCGCCTCCCTGCGCTGCTGGAGAAAAACGCCATGCGGGTGACGCTCGATGCCACGGGCAACGAGGGCTCCTGGCTCTTCATCCAGCCCTTCTGGAAGCTGCGCAGCAACGGGGACAACGTGAGCGGCTGGGCAGAGGGCAGTGGGAGGCCCAGGGCCCGCCTCAGGGTGCCCTCGCGGGTCGGGATGAGGCCGCGTCCTAGAAAGGCAGGCGGAGTCCAGCTGGGTGGCCCGTGCCTGCGATCGCGGCCACACCAGGGGCAGGGGCAGGGGCTCCGCACCGGAGCGTGGCCTGGGCGGTGGTGGGACCACATCTCAAATTAAAAGAGGTGGGGCCATTCGCAGTGGGGCCCTTGCCTGAGACGTATGTGAGGCCAGGTGTTCACCCCCAGGACCGCACATGCCGAAAGAAAAGGAGACCAGACTGCCGCTGACAGGACTGACAGGACTCCCCCTGCCCCCGGCCCTGCCCTGACGCTCCCAACTCTCACCCTGCCCCTCCCCAAAGGTGGTCGTCGGGGACAAAGTGATCCTGAACCCCGTGAATGCGGGGCAGCCTCTGCACGCCAGCAACTATGAGCTAAGTGACAACGCGGGCTGCAAAGAGGTGAGGGTTTGAGGGCCTGGGCGGGAGTTGAGTGGGCGTCGGGACCTAGCCGGCCCAAGCCCCTCTGTGCTTCTGCACCTGCCCTCCTGGCTGCTGGCGGCCCAGCCTCATGCACGCTGCCCCCTCCAGGTCAACTCGGTGAACTGCAACACCAGCTGGAAGATCAACCTGTTCATGCAGTTCCGGGACCACCTGGAGGAGGTGTTGAAGGGGGTAAGGAGGGGACCCTTTCCTGGCTCCCACATCGTGCCCCCGCCCTTTGCCTTGGCTTGGGGGCCTCAGGGCTTCCCACCCTCCACTTTGGGCGTGGCTCAGATCCTTCGAACACCAGCTATACCCCTTGATCTCAGAGCCCGTGCGTGCACCCCAGCAGAGCCCAGCTTGCACCCCTCCCAGAACTCACGCCTTGCATGCTAGGAATGGGTGGCTAGGGCCTACCCCTGTGCCAGCGGGGAGTCTGAGCTCACCCCGCCCTGCGTGGGCACAGACGTCCTGAGCACCGGGCTGTGTGCCCATCCACATGTCCACTGCATGGGACTCACGGGGGTCCGGTGCTGCTTTGGGGGAGAAAGGAAATGTGGAGGAGAGATGAAGGCGTGGGCCCTGGAACTGAGGTGGAGCCTCATCCCCGCCGTGGGACTCTTGGTAGAATCCCTGTCTTATCTGTTTTGGGACCCATTGTTGGGGTGGCGAGGAGGGTGTGGGGCCCGTGCCGTGCTGGCATGGGGCAAGTCAGGCCTCCTTAGACATGTTGTGTATGGTTTCGGGGCTTCCACCAGAAGGTAGAGGGGTCCCATCCTGCCAAAAAGGCAGCTGAGACTCAGATCAGAGTCCAACCAGGTTGGAAAAGTGAATCTGGGGTCCAAACTCGGACCTGGTGTCCAGGCTGCGGCAGCACATCAGCTCCAGGGAAGCCAAAGAAATGGCGCCAAAGGGCCCTAGGAGAGGCAGTGTGTCCTGGGAGGCTGAGGCAGGAGGATTGCTGATAATTCGAGGCCAGCCTGAGCTATGCAGTGAAACTCTGTCTTAAAAGGGGGGCTCAGCTGGCCACTGCCTGTGCCTGGGCACGGGCCCCTTGGAGGGACCTCTGTGACTGTCATGCTCTGCCCCTGCTGTCAGGGAGACGTGGTGCGGCTGTTCCATGCAGAGCAGGAAAAGTTCCTGACCTGTGACGAGTACAAGGGCAAGCTGCAGGTCTTCCTGCGGACCACGCTGCGCCAGTCTGCCACCTCGGCCACCAGCTCCAACGCGCTCTGGGAGGTGGAGGTCAGAGCCCCCCCCCACCTCAGGAGCGCCCCGGCCTCCTTGCCCTGGTGGCCTGGAAGGTGGGGTCAGCCAGGAACTCCCTGCAGGTCTCCGCCCTGCCCTGACCCTGGGCTGCCTCCCTTACCCCTCACTCCTGCACCCCAGGTAGTCCATCATGACCCCTGCCGTGGAGGCGCTGGCCACTGGAACGGCCTCTACCGCTTCAAACACCTGGCCACAGGCAACTATTTGGCCGCAGAGGTGAGCGGGAGGCAGAGGGTTCCCTGAGGGTCAGGCTGTGTGCCAGGTGGGCGAGGGGCCCAGCACCTGTGGGGACGGGTCCCTGATGCGGCTTCATGTTGAGCAGAAGCCAGAACACAGCTGTGTGGCTGTAGGGGAGCTGGACACCACGGAGCGCCTGCTGTGGTCTATGGCTCTTCAGGCGCTGGGGATGGCGCATAGAGCAGCAGTGCCAGTCCAGGGACACGTACTACCTGTGACTGGCCCTTGGGGAGGCCAAGGCAGGCAGATTGCAAGTTTGAAGCCAACCTGGGTAACTTAGTGAGACTTGTCTCAAATTAAAAATAAAATAAAATAGAAGGGCGGGCAGTGAGATGGCTCAGTGGTCTAAAGCGCCTGCTTAGGCAATCACAGGGACCGCAGGGACCATGGTTCAATCCCAGGCACCACCTGCTGCATCAGCCCCACCCCCACTCCCAGGGCGGGCTGAGCCAGCCATAACATACATACATACATATATATATATATATATATATATATATATATATATATATATATATATAAAAGAAAGAAGGGGCTGGGATGTACCTCAGTGGTAGAGCACTCCTGGTTTCCATGCCAAAAAGAGACCAGCCCGCCCCAGGCTGTGGGAGTGCAGTGCGTACAGGACTCGAGTTGGTGTGCAATCATTGGTCCACACACATGGCTGTCCCCAGGAGACGGGCTTGGGATCAGGGGTAGGGCCCTGGGGAGAGCAGAGGCCCAGGTCCTGGGGTGGCTGTGGTGTCCAGTAGCCCCCACCTGTGTCTGTCCAGGAAAACCCCAGCTACAAAGGTGATGCCCCAGACCCCAAGGCAGCAGGAGCGGTGAGGACCTTGGGTCCCCTGGGGAGTACGTGGGGGGTGCTCGATGGGGCTGGTGGGAGATGGGTCCCAGGGTGGTCCCCCCATGCCGTGTTCTAGGGTCTGAGAAGGGACTGCTGCCTAACTTGGAGGTTAATCCCAGGGCGCCCAGGGCCGAGCTGGACGCAGAAATGCAGGGGAGAAGATCAAGTACCGCCTGGTGGCCGTGCCCCATGGTAACGACATTGCCTCCCTCTTTGAGCTGGACCCCACCACACTGCAGAAAACGGACTCCTTTGTGCCACGGTGGGTGTGTGCCGGGGCCCGGCAGGGCCTTTCTGATGCTCCTGTTGTCAGGCCTGAGGTCCTTTGGCTTCTGAGGCTAGTGTAGGTCCTCAGGCAGCTGGCCGTCACCACCTACCACCCTGTCCTCAGCCTGGGTTCTGTAATTCTCGGTGCTGTCCTGTGTACATCCTCGTGTTTTTAAAAGCCTTCTGTGGTTGTAGGTTCAAGCCTAGCTTGGACAACTTAGTGTGCTCCTATCTCAAATTAAAAAATAAAAAAAGGCAGGTAGGGGCTGGGGAGATTCAATGCCCAGTGGTGGTGGTGGTGGTGCAGGAGCCAGAGATATAGCTCAGCGGCACAAGCACCTGCCTGGCAAGTGCAAGGTCCTGAGTTTGATTCCTGGTACCAAGAAAATAAATGAATAAAATACAAAAGGGATGGGCACATAATAGCTCAGTGGCAGAGGACGGCTGGGTTCAGCGCCTGCCCTGCTACTCTGGGTGAGTCTGTCTGGGTGCAGCAACCTGGGGAGCCTGGACTCCTGGTCCTGCCAAGCATGAGTGGGCCTAATGTGTAACTTCAGTCTTCTCATCTGTAGAGTGGGAATATCCAGTCTACCACCAACAGGGCTGCAGGAGGACTGAGACTGTGTAGACTCCAGGCCTGGCCTGCAGCCTTGCGGCCAGATGCATTCTGAGATTCGGTGGTTTATCATTGCAAACCGATGACCTTGTATCTGGACATGGTGGTGCCTGCCCAAAGCTCTGGCACTGTGGGACAGGCTGAGGAAGGATAACGGAAAGTTAGAACCCCGTCTGGGCAACTTAGTAACTTAGTGAAAAACATATTTTAAAAAAACTTTATTTATTTATTAAATATTGTTATGGCCAGCTCAGCCCCTGCTCTGGGGGTGGGGCTGGCGCAGCATGTGGTGGCGGGGATCGAACCGTGGTCCCTGCGGTTGCCTAAGCTTGCCTAAGCAGGTGCTCTAGACACTGAGCTATCACACTGGCCCAACTTAGTGAAATTTTGCTTCAAAATTAAAAATATAATAATAATAAAATAAAAAGGGCTTGAGATGTAGCTCAGTGCAAAGGTCCGGATTTAATCCTCAGTACGGCAAAAAAGAAAAGAAAAATGAACAAGACAATCTTGAAGTTCATAATCTGATGAGGATTCCTATAAACATTAAACGTATCAACAGCCTTAGTAGCTTTGTTCGTGTGTGCGAATGCTGGCTCAGGCTCGGACTTCCTCCGAGTTGCCCTGGCTGCTGCAGAGCTGTCAGGTGCAGGTGGGGGAGGCTCAGCCCCGCCCCGCCCCGTCCCTCCCTGCCCCCGCAGGAACTCGTACGTGCGGCTGCGGCACCTGTGCACTAACACGTGGATCCAGAGCACCAATGTGCCCATCGACGTGGACGAGGAACGGCCCATCCGCCTCATGGTGTGGCTGGGGGGTGAGGCTGGGGCCGGGGCTGGGGCTGGGGCTGACCCTGGCTGCCCTGCTGACTCCCGTCCTTGCAGCTGGGCACCTGCCCCACCAAGGAGGACAAGGAGGCCTTCGCCATCGTGTCCGTGCCTGTGTCCGAGATCCGGGACCTGGACTTCGCCAACGATGCCAGCTCCATGCTGGCCAGTGCTGTGGAGAAACTCAGCGAGGGCTTCATCAGCCAGAATGACCGCAGGTGGGCGGGGAGAGCCCAGGATTTCCGGGATCTCCCTCTCCCGGGATCTCCCTCTCCCGGGATCACAGAGCAGAAGCCAGGTGGATGGGGCTGGGACAGCCAACACGGAGGTGACCCTGCACTCCTGAAGTTGGGAGCCTGCTCACTGCCCACATCCTCCCAGGACTATGAGGGCGTCATTGCTGGTCCTGTTAGATGCTGGAAATAAGGCTCAGAGGGACCAGGGGACTTCCCCAGAGCCACGGGTTGTGATGCAGACCCTCTGCCCTGCTGTCTGGGTATTGGCGTGCAGGCTGGGAGGGGAGTGCGGGTTCTGGAGAGCAGCTTGGGACAGGGCTGGGACAGGAGTGATGCCAGGCTTTGTGCTTCCAGCAGCAGAGTGGTGAGTGACCTCGTGAACGCCACACTTGGGCAGGGTAGTCGCCCATGGCCCCCAGGCTCAGTGCATCACCCCTTTCCTGGTGTCCCCTTGCCAGGTTTGTCATCCAGCTGCTGGAAGACCTGGTGTTCTTTGTCAGCGACGTCCCCAACAATGGGCAGAACGTCCTGGATATCATGGTCACCAAGCCCAACCGGGAGCGGCAGAAGCTGATGAGGGAGCAGAACATCCTCAAACAGGTGCCCGTGCAGCGCATGGCAGGATGCCCACCGGGCCTTGCGTGTGGCTCTCCTGCTCCCCGTGGACTCGTGCTATCCCGGCAAAGCATTGGAAGTGGGCTGTGGCTCAGGGTGTGCGTGGCCCTCGGCCCGTGTCCTCCACCCTGCAGAGAAGGGATCCAGGGGAGCTGCAGGCCACAGAGATGGAGCAACCTGGCCTTAGCACACAGCGGAGAAGCTGCAGGGCCAAGATTTAGACCCAAGATGTTGGGTTTAGCAAAATTATGTACACTTTAAAATGTTTTCAGGTCCAGAGATGGAACCCAGAGACTTTGCACTGAGCTGTATCCTCAGCCTTTTTTTTTTTTTGGGGGGGGGGGGGGATTTCACTAAGTCACTAAATTACTCAGCCTAGGTTTGAACTTGCCATCCTCCTGCCTCTGCCTCCCAGAGTGCTGGGATTACAAGCCTATATCACCAAGACTGGCTTATACTTAAAAAAATATTTTTCTTTCTAAATTTTTTATTGCGAGAATTTGTAAAAGTTGAGAAGAGTGGCTCTGTGACCGTGGTGTCTACCACCTGCGCTCACGTGTGACAGCTTGGCAGTCTTGG
The DNA here is from genome assembly GCA_004027915.1 of Capromys pilorides. Lineage (NCBI taxonomy): Eukaryota > Metazoa > Chordata > Mammalia > Rodentia > Capromyidae > Capromys > Capromys pilorides. Next base: position 11,260 of record PVKN010000882.1, read on the forward strand.
CTTTCTGTAGTCCTGTGTTTGGTGTCACCCTTCAATCCATGAATGTTACAGCAGGGTGCTGTCCACCATAACATTCTCGCCAGGCTTATCCTGTGCTACGTGTCCACAGTGCCTCTGTCACACCTGAGAAAGCAGCACTAACGCCAGTCCATTCCCACGTCTCCAGCTTCGCCAGATTATTATTATTATTATTATTATTATTAATCTATTTTTTTAAAAATTTTATTTATTTATTTGTTTGCTTGTTGTGTTTGTTTGTTTCTTTATTTATTTTGTGGCTGGGTCAGCCTGCCCTGGTGGTGGGGCTGGCGCAGCATGTGGTGCCGGGGATCGAACTGCAGTCCCTGCAGTTGCCTGAGCTTTCCTAAGCAGGCGCTTTAGACCACTGAACCATGTTGCCGGCCCTATTAATCTATTTATTTGGTACAGGGTCTCGCTAGGCAGCTCAGACTCATAGTGATCCTCCTGCCTCAGCCTCCCCAGGGTTGGGATGGTAGAATGTCTTTTTAACGTTTGATATTGATTTAACCAGGTTCCAACTAAGGTTTTTCATTCTGTTCGGCTGCTTTGTCTCTTATTTCTATTCTACAACAATTTTCATTCTGTTCAACCTGGCTGGTAAAATTTGTGTAACTGCACCCAATTTCTTCTCGGTGAGGAGGGGTGGGCCCTGGTCAGGAGCTGGGAGCAAAGGTGACTGGGGTGACAGCTCAGCTGAGAATTGGCTTGGGGTTCGTGTGCTGGTGCCTTGGGTTAGTTGGGACTCCTGGTTTCCAGGGTGCTGAGGGGTTGCGGGTGGGTGAAACCCCTCTTTTATCCCCAGATCTTCGGCATCCTGAAGGCCCCTTTCCGAGACAAGGGTGGCGAGGGCCCACTGGTGCGGCTGGAGGAGCTGTCGGACCAGAAGAATGCACCCTACCAGCACATGTTCCGGCTCTGCTACCGCGTGCTGCGGCACTCGCAGGAGGACTACCGCAAGAACCAGGTGGGTGCCTGGGTACCCCAGCCAGCGCAGCACCCTAGGCCTGCACTGTGAGGACGCGGGGTGTGGCCTGGTCAGGGCTCACAGACATCCATTCAGGCCTCATGTCTCCCATGGGGGCGTCTCGAGCTTCCTTTGTTTATTAACTTGCCATTCTGGGGATTAAATCTGCACAGGGCCTTTTCTAATTTTTGAGGCTGAGTATCACTGAGTCACTATATCTCTGGCTTTGACATCCTTAACCTTTGAACAGAATTCCTGCTGGGTGTTTTGTGTGGGGCCCATACACAGTGCAGCCGGTCCTGCCAGACAGCGGAGGTCCCTGCCTCTGAGTGGCCCCTGTGACCTTGGCCATCTGTCCCCAGGAGCATATTGCCAAGCAGTTTGGGATGATGCAGTCGCAGATCGGCTACGACATCCTGGCCGAGGACACCATTACCGCCCTGCTGCACAACAACCGCAAGCTCCTGGAGAAGCACATCACCAAGACGGAGGTGGAGACCTTTGTGAGCCTCGTGCGCAAGAACCGGGAGCCCAGGTGCGCCCCTGCTCTGTCCCTGCCTGCACTGGGGTCGCAGCAGCCCCTCTTGGGGCCCTTCCTGGATTTGACCCACTCGAGCATCCAGAGGCGTGGTCCCGGGCGCAGCAGGGACCCAGACCCTTCCAGAGACAGCCACTGCGTTGGCGCATCCCCTGCACCCCTGCCAGCTGGGGCGGGCACGGGAATGGTTGAGGTCAGGCTCTGCAGGGCGAAGGGGCAGGAACCTGAGCCCTTCCCGGCCTGCCGTCACCACCCCAGGTTCCTCGACTACCTCTCGGACCTGTGTGTGTCAAACCACATTGCCATCCCGGTCACCCAGGAGCTCATCTGCAAGTGTGTCCTGGACCCCAAGAACAGTGACATCCTCATCCAGACTGAGTGAGCCGCCAACACCACGTCTGGGCACAGTTGGGGTCACAGCCGAAGTTGAGGGCCTGCGGGGTTCAGCTCCTTGTAGGCTGGCACCCTGCGCTGTGTAGCCGGGCCAGTGCCGCTGTGTCCAACTTTGTGCCAGGCCGGGGGTGGGGTGGGGTACGGCCCAGGGGTCCCACGGCGAGTGGCTGACGTGAGGGGGCTTTGTCCACAGGCTCAGGCCTGTGAAGGAGATGGCCCAGTCCCATGAGTACCTGAGCATCGAGTACTCGGAGGAGGAGGTGTGGCTCACGTGGACAGACAAGAACAACGAGCACCACGAGAAGAGTGTGCGGCAGCTGGCCCAGGAGGCACGGGCCGGCAATGCCCACGACGAGAACGTGCTCAGCTACTACAGGTGCCACTGGGCAGGACGCCAGCTAGGGGTGGGCAGGCGGAGGGCCATGCACAGCACCAGGGGCGCCAGGTAGCCCTGAGGTTTCAGAGAAACTCAAGCTCTCTTGGCACTGTGGGAGGCTGAGGCAAGAGGACCGCAAGTTCGCGCCATGCCTGGGCGGCTTAGTGAATAGTGAGACCCTGTGTCAAAAAAATTATAGAGTTAGACAGGTAGCTCAGTGTGATGGCCCCGTGTCCGTTCCCAGTAACATTAAATGAATACAATAAAATAAAGTAGAAAAGAAACCCGATCCGATACCTGGTCCTTCATGGCCCTTCTGCCTGTCTACCATGTACCAGCCCCTGGTCTCAGCACCAGCCGACCCATTGCCTTCGTAAGCTGGGGAATCAGAAGCACAGAGAGGTCATGGAACTCGCTGGAGGTTGCACAGCAGCAGTAAGACCTGGTTCCCAGCTAGACTGTCAGGCTGCAGAGCCCCCTAGAGTAACGTGGACCTCCGGGGAGGCTGTGTTGCGATGTTGCCCTGACACCATTTCCATCTCCCTGTCTATAGAGGCCATGCACCCCGCTCTCCGCCCTCTTTGACCAGCACTTTCCTGTTTGGCCCTGTCTTGGCTGGGCCAGAGTGCTGTGAGCCAGAATGGGACAGTCACACACACTCACCCTCACACACTTGGCCTCCTGCCACCTGTATATCCGGGTGCTTCCTGTTGCAGCGGCCAGCGCGTTCTCTCAGCCAAGACCCATTGAGTACAGGGCTTTTACTAAACTACTTCTGCACGGTTTTTTTTTGTTTTTTGTTTTTTTTGAGACGGGGGTCTCCCTGTGTAGCTGGCCTTGAACTCAAGGCGACCCTCTTGCCTCAGCCTGCTGAGTACTGGGCTCACACACACGCATCACCATACCTGACACATTTCCATATGTGTGTGTGTGTGTGTGTGTGTATGTGTATATTTGTCTTTTTGAGACAGGGTCTCACTGTGCACTTCAGGCTGGCCTTGGGCTCACTTTTGTAGCTCAGGCTGGTCTCGAACTCGCACTGATCCTCCTGCCTCAGCCTCCCAAGTGCTAGGATTACAGGTGTGCACCGCCAGGTCTGGCCCCACATCTCCACTCTTACACAGTTTCATTTCGAGACAGGGTCCTGCTAAGTCGCGAGGTTGTGCATGCTGGGCTTGAACTTGGAATGCTTTTGCCTCAGCCTCCCAGAGCCCTCACCGAGCCCAGACCCGGGGTGCTGGCTGCCCTCGCAGCCTTGCTTGCCGGTTCTCACTGTCCCCGCCCCACAGGTACCAGCTGAAGCTCTTCGCCCGCATGTGCCTGGACCGCCAGTACCTGGCCATCGACGAGATCTCCCAGCAGCTGGGCGTGGACCTGATCTTCCTGTGCATGGCCGACGAGATGCTGCCCTTCGACCTGCGCGCCTCCTTCTGCCACCTGATGCTGCACGTGCACGTGGACCGCGACCCCCAGGAGCTGGTCACACCTGTCAAGTTCGCCCGCCTCTGGACCGAGATCCCCACTGCCATCACCATCAAGGAGTGAGAGGGCAGTGGGATAGCAGGGTGGGCAGGATGGGGTGGCACAGGGACCCTCACGCCTCCTCCTCCACCCCAGCTATGACTCCAACCTCAACGCCTCCCGGGACGACAAGAAGAACAAGTTTGCCAGCACCATGGAGTTCGTGGAGGATTATCTCAACAACGTGGTCAGCGAGGCCGTGCCCTTCGCCAACGAGGAGAAGAACATGCTCACCTATGAGGTGCGAGGGGTGCTGGGCCCGGGCTACCCTGCGCCTGGCCTCGGGCTGCAGGCCACCTTCCTCTGTGCCCCCAGCTTTCTTCTGTGGGGTGGGGGCATCTGCACAGATGGCCAGACTGCCCCAGCTATTGCCGTGTTTTCTTTTGATTTTGGGGGTACTAGAGATTGAACCCTAGGCTCTTCGCTCTGAATGATAGCCTTAACCCTTCTTGGATTTTTTTATTTGGAGACAGTCTAGATGAGTTGCTAAGTTGCCCAGGTTGGGCTCAGACTTGCCACCCTCCTGCCTCTGCCTTCCAGAGTGCTGGGATCACAGGATGGGGGCCCTCGTGCACTGTAGGCTTCCACACCTGGGAGAGCGGGAGAGAGAGGTGCCTTCCAGGCCCGCATTCCATTTGGCACGGGGGTCTCGGCCCCGCCCACCGGGGCCCCGCCCCTCACCTCAGCTTGCTTGTTCCCGCAGGTGGTCAGTCTGGCTCACAACCTCATCTACTTCGGGTTCTACAGCTTCAGTGAGCTACTGCGCCTCACACGCACGCTGCTGGGCATCATTGACTGTGTGCAGGGCCCGCCAGCCATGCTTCAGGCCTACGAGGATCCGGGTGGTGAGGCTCCGCCCCGCGCAGCCACCCATTGCCCTTGGGCTTGGCCGTCTCTTCGAGTCTCTTTGTGATCTCCTGACTGCATCAAGGGCGACCTGTGGGCTCCAACCTGGGCTGGGCCAGGCGTGCCTGCTGGACACTGTCACGACCCCGGGTCTGGCGAGTTGCTATCAGCACTTGGTTGTGGGAGACCCACCGTGTCACCTCCCCAGGAAGCCTCCGAGATGAACCCTTCCCCTTCCTGGGCAAACCCGTGCCCTGCAGCTGACGGGGACAGTGTGCTCACCACAACCCCCAGACTGCAGATCCCTGTCATGCCCCTGACCCTTCTGCCCCTGTGACCTGCAGGCAAGAACGTGCGGCGGTCCATCCAGGGCGTGGGGCACATGATGTCCACCATGGTGCTGAGCCGCAAGCAGTCCGTCTTTGGTGCCCCCAACCTGCCTGCCAATGCCGGTGCCCCTGAGCCGCTGGACAGGAGCAAGTTTGAGAACAACGAGGCCATTGTGGTTATGGAGACCAAGCTTAAGATCTTGGATATCCTGCAGGTAGAAGGCAGGGTGGCCCTGTGGAACTCATTGTCCAGATGGGGAGGCCCACACTGATTGGTCGCCTGGCCCAATGGTCTGCAGTTGTGGTCCTTGGACTGAGAGTGGGAGCTCCATTGGGGATTGGGTGGGGGTGTGTCAGGCTCAGGGTGGGATCTCAGTCCTGACAAGCCCTCCAGGTGACTACAGGTGCACAGGGCCAGGCCCCATCTCCCACTGAAGAGCGGGCTCTTGCATAAAGCTAGAGGTAGGAGATTTCCTACCCCTCAGGAAGGAGGGGCCCTATGGTCACCATGCAATGAGAAGGTGCCCCTGCAGGTGCCCAGGTGGCCTAGCATCCAGCTGGGGAGTCAGGTAGGGGCTTTTGATCTTCCCTTGTTTCCATGTCTGCATCCTGAGATGTGGCTGGACCGTGGTGCCCCTTGAGGACAGAAGCCAGGCCCTTCCGCTGGGTGGAGCCTGCTGAGAGGGTCTAGCACCCCGAAGCCTGGGACGCTAGAGGACACACCAGGTCCCTACCAGCCTCCTAAGAGCAGAAAGGGCCCCGGCCGCAGACTGGCCCTCACGCCATCTTCGCCTTCCTGACTGCAGTTCATCCTCAACGTGCGCCTGGACTACCGCATCTCCTACCTGCTCTCGGTGTTCAAGAAGGAGTTTGTGGAGGTGTTCCCCATGCAGGACAGTGGGGCCGACGGCACGGCGCCTGCCTTTGACTCTACCAGTGAGTGCGCCACGCTCTGCAGCCTGGGCAGCCAGGGTGGGCTGGGGGGCGACCTCGGGCCGGCGCCTGCCCTGCTGTTCGTAGTCCACACATCTGTCCTCGCCATGGCCCCATTTGATGGCACAGTAAGAGGAAGGACAGGAGTCCTCTGTGGCCCTAACTGGGTAACTGAGCCCATAGGGATCAGTGATTTGTCCAAAGTCACCATGGGCAGAGCACGAGCCAGACTGCCAGTCAGTCAGTCTACCTCCAGGGCCAAGCTGCGACGTCCTAGCAGTGTCAGCCCTGGAAGTGGCCGGCTGAGGAGCTGGCAGGGCGAAGGGGTGCTTTGGGGGGTTTCTCTGTTCCCCACCTTTCCTGGGTGTTGGCTACCCCGCACCTCATCTGTTCCTCTTGCCCCCCACAGCTGCCAACATGAACCTGGACCGCATCGGGGAACAGGCGGAGGCAATGTTTGGAGTGGGGTGAGGCCTGGGGGGGCGCTGGGCAGGGGTGCTGGCCTGGGCTAGTGGTCCCCAGGGACTCTCCCTTGCTTGCCCGACCCCAAGGGCCTGGGACCACTTGGGTAGCAGACGGCTGGGTCATTCCCTGCCTCTGCAGTGGGGCTGGGGGAGCCAGCTGCACAGATGTCGCCTGTGTGTCCGATCACTGTCCTAGCAGGCGGGTGCTGAGCCCTGGCCTTTGTGGTGTCCAGTGTGGCCGCCGTTAGAAGGCATTTGGCATTAATACAGAAAAGCCCAGGCGGTCCCAGAGGACCTGGCAGCTCGGAGCCGCAGCTTGCACGGTATCAGAGAAAACAAGCGTGAAGTTGCTGCGATAACCTCTGTGCCTCTGCATTAGTGAATCACTGAGCTGCACCGGGGATGTAATTAGAACCGTTCCTGGGGTGGAGGTGTAAAGGGCGTCTGAGTTTCCATGTAAGACCTCACCACGACCCCATGGTGCTGGGGATGCATCTGTGGTTTTTGTGGGGACAAACTCCCCAGGTGCAGCTTGGGCCTCACTGCAGGAAGCACGGCGTGCGGGTCAGAGGCTTTCTCATCTGTGTTCATGGGGTGGACCCCATGTGTAGGTGGCAGGGCCTCAGTGTCCCCAGGAAGGGTCTCTACTTCAGGAGCTTAATTGAGGGCATTGCAGGCATACAAGGGTCCCTCTGGAGGCTCGAGGCAGCAGCTGTGTGCTCAGTGGTGGGAAACAGCAGTTTTTGACCAGACTTCTCACTGGGTGCCACCTCTGCCACGTGAGCTGAAGCATGCCTGCTGTTGCCCATCCATCCGGCCCGCAGGAAGACGAGCAGCATGCTGGAGGTGGACGATGAGGGTGGCCGCACGTTCCTGCGCGTGCTCATCCACCTCACCATGCACGACTATGCGCCGCTGGTCTCGGGCGCCCTGCAGCTGCTCTTCAAGCACTTCAGCCAGCGCCAGGAGGCCATGCACACCTTCAAGCAGGTAACACTGGCTGGCTCCCACCAAAGCCCATGGCCTGCACCTCGGGGGTGATGGGTGGGTGGGGGTGGCGTGCACAGTGGCAAAGGAGCTCACGCGGGGGTGGGGGGAGGCTCAGTCTGGCTCCAGTCCTCAAGGTAAGGGCCGTCAGTGTTCTGGCTGCCTGTAGCTCCCCCAGCCTGACTCAGTGGCCTTCACAGCAGGCGAGCCATTCCTGGGTTACAAGCTGAGGATACCCTGGCATGCATTGGCTGACCCTGCTGAGGCCCTTGGGTTTGTCGCTGTGGTGTCACTGTGCACCCCGCCCTCTTGACAGCTCTGTGTGAGATGCCTGGGCTGCCTGGGGATGGGGCTGGCGCTTAACCAGGGCGCCCTATAAGCCAGGCACTGAGACCTGCACCTCCACTGCCGGCTGGGTCCTCACAGTCCTGGGGGAGAGGGTGCACAGAGGCACAGGGAGTGCCCCTCCTTCGCCTTCTGGTCCCGGACAGGGAAAATGGGGGTCAGACGCAGGTCCTGGCTTTCAGCCAGTGCCCAGCCAGTGATGCCCATGTAAGTGCATGATAGGCCACAGGGCTGGTGACAAGAAACCAGGTCACGTGACAGCAGGGACAGGCAGGGAGGCCAGTGGCCATCAAGGAAAGCTTCCTGGAGGTGGCAGACCTCCAGGGCTATAGATTCTGAGTAGGTAGTGGCAGGGTGACACCTGGCCCAGGGAAAGTCCTGGAGCTCTGCAAATCGCTCTGAAGCAGGGGCGCCATCCTCAAACCAGCGGCCATCCTCAAGCCAGCCCTTCCCCCACAGGTGCAGCTGCTGATCTCAGCCCAGGACGTGGAGAACTACAAGGTGATCAAGTCGGAGCTGGACCGGCTGCGGACCATGGTGGAGAAGTCGGAGCTGTGGGTGGACAAGAAGGGCAGTGGCAAGGGCGAGGAGGGCGAGGCGGGCCCTGCCAAGGACAAGAAGGAGGTGCGCGGGCACAGACCTGGTGGGGGGCCCTTGAGGGCGGAGCAAACAGTGACCCCGAGTCTGTCTGTGTCCCCAGGGACCCACGGATGAGGAGGCCCCTGGGGAGAAGGGCAGTGAGAACTACCAGATTGTCAAAGGCGTGAGTGGCTGACGAGCCGGGGAGGGCTCCGCAGGGCTGGTGTCTCCCGCCTCCGCCCTGCCCTCTGTCTGCAGAGACAGCTTCTAGCTTGGCTGTGTGTCAACAGCAGCCCGCTAAGGGCCAGGTGGAATTATTTTAAAGCCGAGGAAACTTAATGAAATTCTATTTCACTGTCGTATCGTTCTATTTACTTTTATGGGTGGGCGGAATTGGGTTGTTGGCGTCCCTGGCCTGCTGTGATGGGCTGATAGAGCAGCCTGAGCTGGGGTGGGCTGGGATTTGGGAGCTGGTGGGGAGTGAGGGGACTCCGGACTCACCTGCTTTCCCCTAGATCCTGGAGCGGCTGAACAAGATGTGTGGGGTCGGGGAGCAGATGCGGAAGAAGCAGCAGCGGCTTCTGAAAAACATGGATGCCCACAAGGTCATGCTGGACCTGCTGCAGATCCCGTATGATAAGGTGACCTGGACCTCTGACCCTCCCAGACTCCACCACGAGGCCTGAGCCAGCCCAGGCTGTGCGCCCTCCCTAGTGCCGGCCTTGACAGAGCTCTCGGTACTAGCTAGGATGCCCCTGGGGCCTGAATCCAATCTGAGCTTCTGACCTCTGCCCCTATCCTGACCCATGGGACTGGATTGGTGGAGTGCACCCCACTGTTCCACTGGGAACCGCCCCCTCCCTGCTCTGTCTCAGCTGCCCTCCCCTGGCCCACTTTGCCCTGATCAGACCCCAGCCTCCCCAGGCCAACGGTTCCCTCGTAGCCTTGTCCCTCCTCTGCTTTTCTCTCTGGCCTCACCTCACCCTGCCCTGTGTGCAGCTGATGGCCCTTCCCATCCCAGCTGCCCCATGTCCCCTCAGGCGGCCCGGCCTCCCCATATCCTGGGTGGGCCCAGCACCTTCTCCCGTGCACACAGGGCGACGCCAAGATGCTGGAGATCCTGCGCTACACACACCAGTTCCTGCAGAAGTTCTGTGCCGGCAACCCGGGCAACCAGGCCCTGCTGCACAAGAACCTGCACCTCTTCCTCACGCCAGGGGTGAGCGTGTCGGGTGGGGGTGGGGCCCAGGGGCACCTGCCTGTGTGGGGCACTGTGGACCCAGGAGCCCTCTGACGCCTGCCCACCCACCCGCAGCTGCTGGAGGCCGAGACCATGCAGCACATCTTCCTGAACAACTACCAGCTGTGCTCCGAGATCGGCGAGCCCGTGCTGCAGCACTTCGTGCACCTGCTGGCCACACACGGCCGCCACGTACAGTACCTGGATTTCCTGCACACAGTCATCAAGGCCGAGGGCAAGTACGTCAAGAAGTGCCAGGACATGATCATGACCGAGGTGAGGTGGCATGGCGGGGTGTGGGGTGGTGCCACATAGGCTGAGGAGTGGGGCGGAAGGGGCAGCCCGGAGACCCCCTGGACAGGATGGGACTGCGGCCAGCAGAGGGCTGCAGGGTGTGTGCCACAGGGCTTAATTATGCTCCAGGGCTGGGTGTGGTGTGGGATGCCTGGGATCCCAGCAAGCCTGGAGGTTGAGGCAGGAGGAGGGAGAGTTCAAGTCCAGCTTAGCAAGACCATGTCTCATAATAAAATGGGAGAAGGATGGGCGATGTGGCTTAGTACCGAGGTCCTGAGTTCAGTGTACTGGGGAAAAACAAACAACAACAACAAAAAAAAATAGAAGAAGCTCTGCCCTGGAATCCCGAGAGGAGGGACCTGGCCGGGGGGTCAGGTGCAGGGCGTTCTGCAGGCTCGGCAGAGCCCGCCTCGGAAGAGCCCCAGCTCTCCCTGGTAGCAACGCAGGGCAGCAGGGTCCCGGGCAGCCATCCTGAAGGGATTTGCCGCTCGTGTCCACTGCAGCTGACCAACGCAGGCGACGATGTGGTTGTGTTCTACAATGACAAGGCCTCGCTGGCCCACCTGCTGGACATGATGAAGGCGGCACGCGACGGCGTGGAGGACCACAGCCCCCTCATGTACCACATCTCCTTGGTGGACCTGCTGGCTGCCTGTGCCGAAGGCAAGAATGTGTACACTGAGATCAAGTGCACGTCCCTGCTGCCGCTGGAGGACGTGGTGTCAGTGGTGACGCACGAAGATTGCATCACTGAGGTGGAGTGGGGGCTGGTTGCACGGGGGGTGGGGGGGGGGCAGGGAGGCTGGGGAGGTGCTCAGGGCCTGGAGCCAGCCCAGGAGCCAGACGGCTCACGGCCCTGCGCGTGCCCGGCTCGCCCTGTGCCCAGGTGAAGATGGCCTACGTGAACTTCGTGAACCACTGCTACGTGGACACGGAGGTGGAGATGAAGGAGATCTACACCAGCAACCACATCTGGACGCTGTTTGAGAGCTTCACCCTGGACATGGCGCGGGTCTGTTGCTGGGGTGCCCCAGGGCAGGGACAGGTGGGGTGCGGCCCTGTGGGCCAACCCGGTGGCCTCTCCTCAACCAGGTATGCAGCAAGCGAGAGAAGCGCCTGTCAGACCCCCCGCTGGAGAAGTACGTGCTGACGGTGGTGCTGGACACCATCAACGCCTTCTTCAGCTCTCCGTTCTCTGAGAACAGCACCTCCCTGCAGGTGAGCGCCAGGTCCCGCCCAGGCTGCCTAGCTGGCTTCTGCACGGGGGCGCTGTCGTGTGGCCGTGTGTGGGGTGCACAAGCATAACAGTTGCCTGTGCTGTGTAACGAGCTGCCCTGTGTCCAGCTGAGGAAGCATTTGTCACCCGCAGCGTCTGTGGGGCAGGGACAGTCCTGGGGTGGCAGGGGACAGTGCAGCTTCCACTCCAGTGCAGCCAGGATGAGGTGGCAGCTTTTTAGCAGGCACAGGGGTACAGGGTGGTGGGTGCAGGCCCCACATCCCCCACTGTCTAGGCTTTCTTTCTGGTCCTGGGGCGGGGGGGGGAAGCTGCAGCCTGCGGCCCGTGGCCTCTTGCAGACGCACCAGACCATCGTGGTCCAGCTGCTGCAGTCCACCACGCGGCTGCTCGAGTGCCCGTGGCTGCAGCAGCAGCACAAGGGCTCCGTGGAGGTCTGCATCCGGACCCTCGCCATGGTGGGTGAGTCTGCCTGCGCCACAGCCCCCCACCAGCCCTCCCCTCCTGGCGCCCCAGAGTTGCAGGGCTCCTGCCCTTACACTTAGCACCTCACTGGCCTTCCCCCCACCTCCCCGCCACCTAGCACCTGCCACCTGCCACCTGCCACCTACCACCTGCCCTAGCAAGTTCCCACAGTGGGGTCTGTTCTTGGGGACAGCCAACTGTTCTCGTGTTTTATGCTTACACACAGTCCTGGCAGAGGCATGGCCTGGCTGGGTTAGGGACAGCAGGGGATGAAGAGCAGGATAGGAGGAGGAGAAGGAGGAGGAGGCCAGTGAAGTCAGTGTGGTACCAGAGGTGGACACTACCCATATGTGCCTCTTTTTTTTTTCTTTCCCGTCTCTTTGCTGTCTCTCTCCCTCATTCCCCACCTCCCTCCTTTTCTTTTTTGTGTGTACTGGGATTGAATCCAGAGCGTTCACCGTGGGCTACATCTTCAGCCCTTTCTAGAACACTTTTTGTTTTGAGCCAGGGTCTTGCTAAGTTGCCCCACCCAGGCGGGCTCCCATTTTCCACCCTCCTGCCTCAGCCTCTCCGAGTGCTGGGCTTCCAGGTGTGCGCCCCAAGCCCAGCCAGTTTCTTCTTACCCAGATGGGGAAGAGAGTGGCTGCTCACCCTTGGTGCCACTGCCATGCGCTGCCCCTGCCCTATCTCCCCCAGCCAAGGGCCGGGCCATCTCGCTGCCCATGGACCTGGATGCCCACATCAGCTTGCTGCTCAGCAGTGGGGCCAGCTGTGCCGCAGCCGCACAGCGCAGTGCCACCAGCTACAAGACAGCCACCCGCACCTTCCCCCGTGTCACCCCCACCGCCAACCAGTGGGACTACAAGAACATCATTGAGAAGCTGCAGGTGGGTGGGCCTCATCGCTGCCAGACTGTGCCTTGGGGCTGTGGGGAGCCCCTGCTGGTGCAGGGACACAGGCGGGGATCTGCAGCCCTGCTAACCCTGCACACACTGTGCCACCTTAGCAGCCTGGAAGGGTACGGTGTGGGGACTAAGGCTGCTGGTCACGAGGAAGCCAGGGCAGGGCCGGGGGAAAGAGGCTTTGCAGGGTGTCTGTGGCAAGGGGCAGGGCCCTCCTGGGGGCTGGGCACCATGCCAGCTGTGGGGCATGGGCGGGGTGGCTGTGACCCTACATCAGGCCGAGGGGCCCTTGCTGGCCGTGACCCCGTGCCCTGCCTGCCCAGGACATCATCACAGCCCTGGAGGAGCGGCTGAAGCCCCTGGTGCAGGCCGAGCTGTCGGTGCTGGTGGACGTGCTGCACTGGCCCGAGCTGCTCTTCTTGGAGGGCAGTGAGGCCTATCAGCGCTGCGAGAGTGGCGGCTTCCTGTCCAAGTGAGCAGCCTAGGCCAGGGAGGGTCCGGTGAGGCTGGTGGGACACGTAGGAGGGAGGGAGGGACAGTGCAAGCCACCGAGCCGCCTCCCCAGGCTGATCCAGCACACCAAGGACCTCATGGAGTCTGAGGAGAAGCTATGCATCAAGGTGCTGCGGACGCTGCAGCAGATGCTACTCAAGAAGAACAAGTACGGCGACCGGGTGAGCGACCGGCATACAGGCACAGGGGTGGCCTGGTGCCAGGTGGGGTGGTCTCCATGGCATCTCACATCTGTGCTCCCTTAGGGCAACCAGCTCCGCAAGATGTTGCTGCAGAACTACCTCCAGAACCGGAAGTCCAGCTCACGAGGGGACCTCCCAGACCCTGTGGGCTCTGGTCAGTGCCTCCCCGCTGCCCCTGCCCTTGCCTCCCATGGACTCTTCTCCCCAGCCTGGGCCCTTCCTCCCTTCCACCACCCAGCAGCCGTCCCTCAAGTTCGGCTCTCCTCCAGGCCTGGACCAGGACTGGTCAGCGATTGGGGCCACCCAGTGCCGGCTGGACAAGGAGGGGGCCACCAAGCTGGTGTGCGACCTCATCACCAGCACCAAGCACGAGAAGATCTTCCAGGAGAGCATCGGCCTGGCCATCCGCCTGCTGGATGGGGGCAACACAGAGATACAGGTGCTGGGGCGCTTCCTGCCGGGGAGGGCTGCATCCACTCGGCCGCGCCTCCCCAGAAGCCTCCCCTCACAGCCGATATGCAGCACTGAGCACCCCCTGTACGCCGGCAGCGTTGGAGGCATGGAGGGTTGAGTGGCGAGAAGAGCTGAAGCCCGTGTGCTCTCGGCACTTCAGCCCTAGTGGGCACACAGGCACCAAATGCCCACAGGCAGAGGGGAGAGCAGGGCTCGGGCCTGGCCTCAGAGGTGGGCTTGTTACAGGGAGGGGCGAGGAGAGACAGGTGCTCACTTGCCCCATCCAGAGCAGCCCTCAAAGTTGGGTGGGGGAGGGAGACAGGGCGGTTAAACAGGTAAGAGAAAGCAGGGGTCAGGCGGAGCCCTCTCTCTGTGGGGAGGAGAGGAGCTGCTCAGCCATCTCAGTGCAGTTGTTCACTTACAATTCGTCACGTGATGCCCCTTAGCTGGCCCCCTTCCTCTGTGTCCTTGGGCTGGAATGCTGTTGACCTGGGGTGCTCCAGGTCCTCAAGGCGTTCCTTGTGAGCTTGGTCTGCTCCACACTTGCGAATGACCACTAGGTCCCAAGTGGAAGGCCAGGTCTGCAAGGTGGGGAGCACAGAGTGCCTGGGGCAGGACTTGGGGTTAGAGATGCCCATCCGTTGTCTGTCCTTGAGGGTACAGAGGCCATGGCTTTTGTTCTGGGGGAGGGTGGTGCTGTTGCAGGTTGGGGTGTGACTCAGGCTTTATGGGCATCTCTGACTGCATGTGGGGAGCAGAGAGGAAGAGGGGCAGCACCAGGGATGGGGGAGGCAGTGCCAGGCTCTAGCTCGCACCAGGTAGTTTGCCCGCTGACCCTTCCCTGCCACCTCTGGGGGCATGAGTGTCCCTGCAACCTGCCAGCCTTGGTATCCGTAGGGTATGTAGGAGCCGTGCATGTGCTGCCTTTGCCCCTGCAGCACGGGATGGGGCCCTTAGAGACACTGTGGGCCAGGCCTGGTGCTGAGCTGTCCCCTTGTTCCTGTCCCTCAGAAATCCTTCTATAACCTGATGACAAGTGACAAGAAGTCAGAGCGCTTCTTTAAGGTGCTCCACGACCGCATGAAGCGGGCCCAGCAGGAGACCAAGTCCACGGTGGCTGTGAATATGAACGACCTGGGGTGCCAGCCACGGGAAGATCGTGAGCCGGCCGGCCCCGCGGCCGCCAAAGGTGGGGCACAGTGTTCAGAGAAGGGCTCACGGGTGCAGGGTGCCTCGGGGTGAGGGAGGGCCCACAGGCCTCAGCGTCTCACCAGCTCCCATGGCAGGCCGTGTGGCCTCCTTCTCCATGCCTGGCTCCCCGTCGGGATACTCATTGGGCCCCAGCCTGCGCGGGGGGCATGAGGTGAGCGAGCGTGCGCAGAGCAACGAGATGGGCACGTCGGTGCTCATCATGCAGCCCATCCTGCGCTTCCTGCAGCTGCTGTGCGAAAACCACAACCGCGACCTTCAGGTGAGCATGCGCTGCACGGGCGTCCCGTGAGGCCCCTGCGCCCAGTGCCCATGCCTGGTGGGGCCCAGCTGGTGGGGGGCTGACTCGGGCATTGCGACCCCTGTGAGCCAAAGGTCCCCTCCTGAGGCCCTGCTGAAGCCCCGCCACACCCGCTGTCTGCCCTGTAGAACTTCCTGCGCTGTCAGAACAACAAGACCAACTACAACCTGGTGTGTGAGACACTGCAGTTCCTGGACATCATGTGTGGCAGCACCACTGGGGGCCTGGGGCTGCTGGGCCTGTACATCAACGAGGACAACGTGGGCCTTGTCACCCAGACCCTGGAAACCCTCACCGAGTACTGTCAGGGTCCCTGCCACGAGAACCAGGTGAGCGTGGACAGCATGGATGTGTGGATGGTGGGTGGGGCAGCCTGGCAGGGAGGGAGGCTGAGGGCTCTGGGGCTCCCCCGGTCCTGAGGCTTGGGCTCCCACTGCTTTCTGCTAGACCTGTATCGTGACGCACGAGTCCAATGGCATAGACATCATCACCGCCTTGATTCTCAATGACATCAGTCCCCTGTGCAAGTACCGCATGGACCTGGTGCTGCAGCTCAAGGTGGGCCCGGGAGAGCGGGCACACGTGTGATGCATGTGCATGAGTGCCATGTGGGCATTCTGTGGTTGTGTGGGCTTGGTGTGATGTGTGTGGGTTCCACGTGTTTGACATGCACGCTGCACTCCGTGAGTGCTGTGTGAGCAGACACGTCCTTACCGTGCAGGTGCATCATGGGCTTCCTGTGCATGACTGTGGGCCTGGGTGCAGCGTGGGTGCAGGGTGTGGTGCAAGCCCGGGGTGGGAGGAGGTCACGGCAGACTCGGGGGCTGGAGTAGTGAGAGGAGGAGGTTGTGGGTTGTGTAGTGCAGGCCCTGAGACTGTGGCCTGTGCTCCCTGCCTCCACAGGACAATGCCTCCAAGCTGCTCTTGGCCTTGATGGAGAGCCGGCACGACAGTGAGAATGCCGAGCGCATCCTCATCAGCTTGCGACCGCAGGAGCTGGTGAGCCTGGGCTGGCCACAGGCAGGAGGATGCGGCAAACTGAGTGTGCTGGGAGGGGCTGGCCCCACTGCCCAGGAGGAGGGCATTCAAGCAGGTGCTGCCCTGCAGGTGGATGTCATCAAGAAGGCCTACGTGCAGGAGGAGGAGCGGGAGAACTCGGAGGTGAGCCCACGAGAAGTGGGCCACAACATCTATATCCTGGCACTGCAGGTACCGGTCCCAGAGACTTGGCTGCCCCGAGGCCCCGCACCCCCACCCCCCCCCCCCCCCCCATTGCCCTTAACTGTGCTGCCTTCTGGCCCAGCTGTCCAGGCACAATAAACAGCTGCAGCACCTGCTGAAGCCGGTGAAGCGCATCCAGGAGGAGGAGGCCGAGGGCATCTCTTCCATGGTGGGTGTGAATGGATGGGGCTAGGAGGGGGGCGGGCTTAGCCCTGTGGGCGGGGCCTGGTGGAGATGATGGGCTAGTATCTAGGCAGTGGGGACAAGGCCAGAGTGAGGTGCTTGCATTTGAGTGGGGCAGGACTTGAGGGGTGGGACTTGGAGGCACTTGCAGGGGGGGCGGGGGGGTCTGGTCAGATCCGGGAACCTCCAGCAGGAGTCAGGCTGCACTTGGCAGGGTCGTGGCACCTGGGTTGCTCTGTGGGCCTCTCTGGCCCGGGCCTTCCTGCTCTCCTCCTGGGCACCTGACATCACCGCCCAGCTGGGTCCTGGTTGGGTGGGCATGGCCTGGCCAGCTGGGGGCTTGCTCCTGGGTGGTTTGCAGCGGGGTTCAGACCTGACAGTGCAGGGCTCTGGGGCGGGGCTGGCTGACCTGGTGTCCTTGCTGACCTCAGCTCAGCCTCAACAACAAGCAGCTGTCCCAGATGCTCAAGTCCTCGGTGCCAGCACCAGAGGAAGAGGAGGACCCCCTGGCCTACTACGAGAACCACACGTCACAGATAGAGGTAGGGCCCCCGGGCATGGGGCTGGTGAGGGAGCAAGGGCCTCAGGTGTGACTGTGTCCCTGTGCGCCAGATCGTGCGGCAGGACCGCAGCATGGAGCAGATCGTGTTCCCGGTGCCCGCTATCTGCCAGTTTCTGACGGAGGAGACCAAGCACCGGCTCTTCACCACCACGGAGCAGGACGAGCAGGGCAGCAAAGTGAGCGACTTCTTCGACCAGTCCTCCTTCCTGCACAACGAGATGGAGTGGCAGCGCAAGCTCCGCAGTAAGCCCTGGGCAGAGGACAGCACTCCCGGGTCCCGGACGGCGCCCCCACACCTCCCTGGCTTTGTATGCGGCCGGCTGAGTGCCAGGCTGCCACCACTTCCAATCATGCTTCCTCCAGAAGGGGGTGGTTAGGGCTGCAGAGCCCCACATGGGGTGGGCAGAGGGCTGGGTCCCCATACCAGCATGCCACTTCTCCGCCCAGGCATGCCGCTTATCTACTGGTTCTCCCGCCGCATGACCCTGTGGGGCAGCATCTCCTTCAACCTGGCGGTGTTCATCAACATCATCATCGCCTTCTTCTACCCCTACGTGGAGGGTGCGTCCACAGGTGAGGCTGGGCCGTGAGCAGCACATCATGGGAGCCAGGACCGGGGTGGAGCAGCAGCTAGACAGGCCACACCCCTTAGGCCTCGAGATGGCCGAGTGGAAGCGGCTGGAGGCAGGCACCAGGAACGGGGAGATTGCCTGGGTCTTGTGGGCGGCACTGGGGCTGTGGTGGGCTTGCGTGAGCCCCGCTCCCCACTCTCCTGACCCCCAGGCGTGCTGGGATCCCCACTCATCTCGCTGCTGTTCTGGATCCTCATCTGCTTCTCCATTGCTGCCCTGTTCACCAAGCGCTACAGCATCCGCCCCCTCATCGTGGCCCTCATCCTGCGCTCCATTTACTACCTGGGCATTGGGCCCACGCTCAACATCCTGGGCGCCCTCAACGTGAGTGCCTCCATCTGGGTCGGGCCCGAGCTCCCTCAGCTGGTACTTGGGACAGACAGACAGACAGACGCACAGGACTGTCGCATGCACTGTGCTGCTCGTCACTGTGGAAGATGGTTTCCAGACAGGCAGAAATGAAGTGCCCGAGCAGGGGTCCTTTCCTAACTGTAACGGTCACAGGTGGTCCGTGCTGTTGCCGTCCTCCTGGACCAGGATCTCACCCTTCCTGGACACCATTCTGAGTCCCAGGAGTCCAGACACGCTCCCCGAGGCTGGCATTGGGTAGGGATATTGGCAGGCTTGAGTCGGGGTACACGCAGAGCACTGACCTGTGCCCTGCCTCAACAGCTGACCAATAAGATTGTGTTCGTGGTGAGCTTCGTGGGCAACCGTGGCACCTTCATCCGAGGCTACAAGGCCATGGTCATGGACATGGAGTTCCTGTACCATGTAGGCTACATCCTCACAAGCGTGCTGGGCCTCTTTGCCCATGAGCTCTTCTACAGCATCCTGGTGAGCCAGCCACACGTCTTTCAGCTGTTGCTGCTCTGAGGGAGCGGTTCTTAGTCCTCTTCTTCCTGACCTTACCCTGGCCCTCAATGCCCTGATAGCCCTCCGGGGCCTGCCTGCCCCCTCTCTCCATGGCTTGGTCATGGCTGGCTGTGTATTACTGGGTGAGTTTTTTCACTGTCTCATGCCTCAGTTTCTCTCTGGAATGGAGATAGTAGACTCTACCTTCCAGAACAATGTGAGGATGAGATGGGCTCATCAAGAAAGGTGTTGAGGCAGAGTCTAGGGCTCAGGAAGTGTGCCGGGAGTCGCTGTCCTCCCTGGGGCTGGCACCACCTGCCCATGCCACCCTGTACACCTGCCCCTGGCCTTGGAGCTGCAGCTTCTGCCAGTTTCTCCTGCCTGAGTGAAGATGCCCAGGGCAGCCTGCAGGAGTCAGGCAGCATGCCGCGGGAGGGACGCTGGTCCAGCAGCCCTCAATGCTGCATCTCTGCCCGGCAGCTCTTCGACCTCATCTACCGTGAGGAGACGCTGTTCAACGTCATCAAAAGTGTGACCCGCAATGGCCGCTCCATCCTGCTGACCGCCCTGCTGGCTCTCATCCTCGTCTACCTCTTCTCCATTGTGGGCTTCCTCTTCCTTAAGGATGACTTCATTCTCGAGGTGGACCGGCTGCCTGGCAACCACTCCGGAGGTCTGGGGGCTTCCTGCAGGGGTGGGCGAGGTTGAGCCTGGGGCCAGTGCAGCTCTCAAACCCCCCCCAGGTGGGAGGTTGGATGATGAAGAGACCAGAATCAGGCTGCAGAAAGCCGAGGTCAGGTGGAGCCTCCTCTCCTGGTGGGAGAGAGCGCTGCCCAATGACTGCAGCTGTTTATATACTTGGGAGAGTGACGTCAGGTGATGTCCTCTGCCCAGCAGCTTGCCAGCCTGCCTCCTCTTGGTACTTGTGTGTTTGGAGCTGGAGCAGCTTGTTTACGTGGCTCCCGCAGGTGCCTCGCTCCAGCCCCCACTTGTGATTAGCTCCAGCTTCAGCTGCACCCCACATTGGATGCAGGGCTCCTGTTGGGTTCTGGGGAGGGTGAGGTCCTGCCCATGTGCTGGGCCCATGTCTACAGAGGCAGGAAGATTGTGTTCTGTAGCCGGATGCAGTGGAAGCAGAAAGGCTCAGGCTAGGCCTCCTCTCATACGTGATGCTGGAGACGGCCCTAAGAGGACGATGAGGCCAGGCCTCTGGGCTTCCTGGTGATCTTGTCCCTGCCCCTGCAGCCAGCCCCCTGGGGGTGCCACATGGAGCTGCCACATTTGTGGGCACATGCAGTGGGGACAAGATGGACTGTGTGACGGAGGTCACGGTGCCTGAGGTCATGGAAGGTAAGGATGTTGGTGGGGGAGCATCTGGGAGAGTAGGGCAGAGGCAGAGGGCCTGGGTCTGAGGACACAGTCCACCCACAGAGGACGAGGCTGACAGCATGGAACGGGCCTGTGACACTCTGCTGATGTGCATCGTCACTGTCATGAACCACGGGCTGCGCAACGGCGGTGGTGTGGGTGACATTCTCCGCAAACCCTCCAAAGATGTGAGTGTCCCCACCTGGCCTGGCCCGCCCCGCCAGGCTTGCCTCAGCCTCCGTGCGGACCCCACCACGCCCAGAAGCCCAGTTTGTAGAAGTTCGCACTGCCTCTTCCTCTGGGCTCACCAGGCTGAGACCTTGGCAAGCAGGACTGGCCCTGGGCTGGGAGCTGTGAGTCAGGCAGGGGCTCCTGCTTCCGGCCTCTGCAGAGCGGCAGGAGGGCAGGAGGCTGAGTCAGCTTCCAGGGCAGCACTGGGGGTGGGGGCGGGAGCTGGGCTCAGCGGGGCCTTGGAGGTCAGGCTCCCTGTGTCCGCAGGAGTCCCTATTCCCCGCCCGGGTGGTCTACGACCTGCTCTTCTTCTTCATTGTCATCATCATTGTGCTGAACCTCATCTTTGGGGTCATCATTGACACCTTCGCTGACCTGCGCAGTGAGAAGCAGAAGAAGGAGGAGATCCTCAAGACTACGTGCTTCATCTGTGGTGAGGCCAGGACATCCTGTGGCCACTGGGGTCACGCTGGGTGCAGGGCCTGAGGGCAGTGAGATGGTGCCTGCACCTGACAGAACAGCAGGGGCGGGGAGGGTGCGACTGTCTCCGGCTGACATGCATGAATGTGGAAGCTGCTGCTGGCCTTGGGCTGCAGGGGGGGCAGCACACTCCCTACATCCAGCAAGCACTGTGGCCCTGCTCCCAGCACCCACTGCGGCTGCCACTGTGGGAGGGCTGCAGTGGGGTGGAGTGACTGGTGCCTCACACAGTGGCCTGAGCGTGGCATCTGTCTTCACTAAGGTCCCCTCCACCAGAGCCCAGTGTGGCTCTGGAGTGAGGCCTCTCGCCCCTGCCCCTCAGGTCTGGAGAGGGACAAGTTTGACAACAAGACAGTGTCCTTTGAGGAGCACATCAAGCTAGAGCACAACATGTGGAGCTACCTGCACTTCATCGTGCTGGTGCGCGTGAAAAACAAGACAGACTACACAGGCCCGGAGAGCTACGTGGCGCAGATGATCAAGGTGCAATGACTGCCCACAGCTTCTGTGCCCTGGGTGCCGGGGAGGAAGTACATGCATCTGTGCGCACAGCCCTGCAAGGCCTGAGGGGTGGACGGCTGTGGACTCCCGTGGAAGGCCTATCTCTGTGTAATCTGCCGGCTGCCTCCTGCCACACAGAGTGGCCTCGTGCCCTGGTGTTGGACAGGCATGCCTGTTGGCGCCACGCCTGAGAGCCAGCCCGTGGCTCCTGGGGCTAGTGATGCTGAGGCACGGAGTGGGGCGCCCTCCCGTAGCAAGAGTGGGGTGGCTTCCTGATGTCTGGACGGTCCTGGGCCAAGGCAGAGCCTAGAAAAACTGTCAAGATCAGGCTTAGAGAACTGAATAGATGTGAACAACTGCCACAGCCCTGGGGAGCCATGGCAGAGGCACGGGCTCTGCTCACCTGTACAGCTGTGGTTTGCTGGATGCCCTGGCAGCTGTTTGTAACAAGGACCAAAGAACTGCTTGGTGTCCTGGGGATGTGGCTTTGCCTTGTAGAGAAGCGTCAGGTGCCAGCCCTCCCAGCAGAGCCGCCGCTCCCTCTATCTGCCGTCTGACTCAGGGCTCCCTGGGGTGTGGCACTGGGAGGAAGGAAGGAGATCCAGGCTCTGAGTGCAGGGACCCCTGCACCGCTGTGCTGGGGAGCAGACAGATGGCGCTGATCTGGCAAAGGGCCAGGCTCAGGGAGCAAGAACTTCTAACAGGAGGTGGCTCGGTGCTGGCTCTTCACACCCAGGGTGCCCAGGCCAAGAATTCTGTCCAGGGCGGGGCGAGGCCCACCCCAGGGCCCACCACTGTTTCCCAGAGCGAGGTGGAGCTGCTCACAGCCGCCTGCGGGTCTCTTGCAGAACAAGAACCTGGACTGGTTCCCTCGGATGCGGGCCATGTCCCTGGTGAGCAACGAGGGTGAGGGTGAGCAGAACGAGATCCGAATCCTCCAGGAGAAGCTGGGCTCCACCATGAAGCTGGTGTCCCACCTCACTGCCCAGCTCAGCGAGCTCAAGGAGCAGGTGTGTGCCCTCCCCTGCCCAGCACCCCCTTGGTGCCAGGAGGCTCAGGTCCTGTGTGGTTAGGACCCCCTTGCCAAGAGCAATACCTATGCCTTGGGCATTGCCATCACATGGCCCCTCGTGGAGGCTGGGTCTCTCCCAGCTGCGCCAGGTCAGGGCTGTGGTGAGCCAATGGAGAACGGTGGGGGAGACTGACAACTCTTGCAGTGCGGCCAGGCCCATGGGAACAGGGCTGTGTCCTGACCAGGCACCTGTTTGCCCACAGATGACAGAGCAGCGTAAACGCAGGCAACGACTGGGCTTTGTGGATGTCCAGAACTGCATGAGCCGCTGAGGAGAACCTGTGGAGGCCCACAGGGACCCGGTGCCAGAGACCGGCTGGAAACGCTGCTCTTGCCCTGGCCAGATGCCCACCCTCCCACTCTGCCAGACACCCCAGTGGTATAGCTCAGGCTGTCACCAGCTAGGAGTGGGCGCCTTGCAAGCTGCTGGGACTCAGTTTACCTTAATGCCTTAAGGAGGCCTTTGAACTGCCATTGCTTCGTGGTCCTCCCGTGGGTGGCCAGGAGGAGGCAACTCTATGCACTACATTTTGGTGGCTGTCCACACCAGGGGAGGTGGCAGGATGTTGTAGACTTGAGGGCTTTTTTATTTAACTTATTCCGAAGTGCCGTGCACAGCGCCCTGCTGTCTCTGCCATGGGCCTCCCCTCCCCTGGCTTCCTGGGGAGGCCATACTCCTAGGGGAAAGGGGCTGAGCCCCTGAGAGTGGCTGTTTCTTTACTCCTAGTTTTTGCTTTTGGTGTAATGTTTTATAAACTCTTTTGTCTCCAGAACTAATTCATTAATTGCCTTAAATAAATTAATAGAAATCCAGTCCATGAAAGAGAGATGTTCCCTTTACTTCCCTGGCCAGTGGGAATGGGGAGGCACCGTCTAATAGACTGGCGGGGGACAGCGTCCATGCCCTTCCCTGCTGGCTGGGCTGTGTCTGAGCTCTTGCAGTGCCAAGCGGCCTCCGTCCTACAGCGACTGAGAACCGGCTCCTAGGACGGCGGTGCATGTGGCCCCTTTCACCTCACGGGTCTGACCATGCGCCAGGTGGCTGGAATGCCTCACACCGAGCACCAAGCACAAGGTCATCGCCCAGCCCTGCTCAGACCCGACACCAAGGCTCTCAGGAGCAGGCTGCTCAGTGGTGCACTAAGGCTCTGTGCTCCAACCGCTAGGCCCATCCTGTGACCTCCTACAGCCCTGAGGGTGGCCGAGGGCAGCTGCAGCCTGAGGCCCACGTGGCTGAGGCTGCCTGGAGCTCTGCTGTCGCAGTCCATAGGGATGAGGGCACGCAGGACCCTGGCATCCCAGCCTCACTGCCTCCCGCTGCCTTTGGTTTGCAACGGGAAGTCCTTCCGAATTTCCTGCTGCTCTTGGCTTTCTCCCACCAGCTCCTCTGACCATAGGAACCCGAGAACCTCGCGCCCCCCTCCCCCAGCCTGGAGGCTCTGGTACTGTGCAGGAAGCACCTTGTGGCCCTCGCAGCCAGGCTGGGTTCCGTATGTCCTGTGCCCGCCTGCTGGCGTGGCCCTTGCTCACACGGCATCCCTGTGCGGGCTGAAATGCCTTCTTTTTGGCAAGGATACACGAGCGAGGTGGAAGGGGATAGGAGGTTTTATTGACAGGAGCAGTGCACAAGACTCCACACTTAAGTCTGCGGGCGAGACAGGACCCGTGCCCAGGCCTTCTGCTTCTCCTCGGGGTTCTTGGGGACAAACTTGTCCTGCAGCTTCTTCCACAGGCCTTTGTTCATGTCCTTAAACTCTTCCAGGGTGTCTGTAGGGAGACAGGGGCGGACAGGCTTGGGTCTAAAAGCTGGTGAGGTTGCCGGCCACGGGCTCTTTCAACATAAACACCCTCACATTCCACACACTGCCTTCGGGAAGGCAGTGTGGACCTGGCCTCAGAAAGGCAGGTCATGCAGGCAGTGTGGAAATGAGGTGCCCAGCGCAGCACCCCAGTGTCACTGCCCTCCTCACCCTTAGCATCAAAGCAGGGCCCGTTTCCTGGCCCCTCCTGCACCTGAAAGGGTGAGCAAGTGGCGCTGAGGTGGTGGGTATGCTTGGCCCTGTCCCCACAGACAGCATCACATCTGATTTTCAGGTGCAGATGCTGGGGTGAGGGAGGGGAAGCCAAGCAGCCAGGAAGAGGTGCGGCTGGGTGTGCACCTGGACGGGGCAGGTCCAGAGTGCTGTGCGCCGAGCAGGTGGAGCGGTAAGACTTGGGCCCACGTCCCCACCCGTCTTCCTCAGGGACACTCAAGCAAATCACTCTGCCCAAAACAGACGTGAGCGACGGTGGGGTTGCAGCCATCCTCACTGTGAGGGCGCAGGGCCAGCACAGCCCGACACACGCGTGGATCACTGCAGGTGGGGCCCCTGGCACCACACACTGACTGCGCTTGGCAGTGTCTGTCGTGGGCTGTGGTGCAGCAGAGGCCGGCAGTCCCCAGCCCAGCAGACGTGAGACTGAGTGTCCCGAGAGGTCGCTGGTCTAAATTCTCTCCAACACTAAAGTTCCTTGATATCTAGATCTTCATCTACTAACAAAATTTATAGACAATAAAACGTTTTCGAGCCCGAAGAGGCCCCTTATGTTATCTGTTGCCATTTCTGGTGTCTCCTGATTCAACTGCATGTACTACACACACCGAAGCCAGGGGCATGGCCTCTTTCCTGGGACTTCGTTGGAAGCCCAGGTTCCCAGATAGGAAAGGAAACATGAGTGGTGGGGGGCCTGTCCACCCGCCTGGGAGCTGCCTCTGGTGCCTCAGGAGCCCAACACCAGGCTGAACACACTGGTGGCTCAGGCCACAGCCACCTCCCCAGCGTCTATCTACAAGGTGTTGTGGCAGGTCTTTTCTTGCCTTGTTGGAGGAAACATTTGGTAAGCTTATGTCACAGTTGTAGCAAAAATATGAGGCTTGCTGTGAAAACAAATTATCAGTGAGTTTTCTGAACTGAGCCTCCTGGCAGAATGAGCTGCAGCAGGCTGTGGTGCAGCTGGAACCTCCTGGCTTCCTGTGGGCTCTCGGAGGCTTCCCGGGGCAGACCCTGGCCACTGCAGCTTACAGGCTCAGACTTGGCCTGAACTCCCTCAGCCTTCACAAAGCAACGTGCTCAGTGCTATAACAACGCAGACCTAGGGACTTGGGAGTGTGTGTGTGTGTGTGTGTGTGTGGAATCCCCATAAGGCCATTCTGCCTGGTCACAGCATCTTCACTCTAGAACTCCTGAGTCACAGGACAGCAGGTGACATCGGGCTTTAATTGGCTCAGGAGAGTAAGAGTGTCCTGGAGGGTCAAATCTCTAAAACTTAGTTGGTGAAAACTGCAAACTGCCAGAGAAGAGGATTTCCACGGTACCAGAGGATTTCCACGTCAGGGTCGTGCCCTCAGAAAAGGTCAGCCTATTTTCGCACACAGTATCATTGGCAATAAAAATAGCAATTTCCAGTACCTGTCCACTTCACCCCGGCCCCCACCCCTCCCAGTGACAATGGACATGGGAAAATCAGGAGGGGCTGAGCCGGGCAGGAGGTTTCCTTTCTTGTTAAGAGGGGCCTATCTGAGACTAAATGTACCCAGTTAGGCCGTATCTAGCCCACAGACCATGTCCCCTGGGTCAGATAACTCACAAGCGGATATCCCCATACACGTTTACTGAATGGCTTTTTGTTTTAATTAAAACCCTCATTGTTGGTAAAGCCCCCTTAGGACCATAAAAATAAAATTATTTTCCTTCCATCCTGATTTCAATGACTTCCATTTGGCAAATATGTATTCCCTTGTCCCTTGCTGCCCAGCCTTGAATTTAAAAGCAGTAAAGATGGATTTTCTTTTTTAAATAATTCTTGTGACCTTCTCTGTATTCTGCAGCTCACAAGCCTGAGCCCTGCAGCTTCTGAGCTTCCTCTGGGCCACTTCACAGGGCTCTCAGCATGCAATCCCGTCTTGTTAGACGATTCCCTTTGGCCTTGCAAACTCCACAGAATCCTCTGCAAAGCAAGCCGACACACAGCTGTGCTCGCTGTACCTGTGGACAGGATCAGCTTGTACTCCTCCAGGGACAGGCCGCTGAAGCTGGTGTCTCTCGGGCGAGGATACTGGCACAGGGCAGGAGAGAGGGGGGAGGGGAGATTAGCTCTGCAGCGCCACCCTCCAGGCCTCAGGGGTCCAGAGGCCTGGCGAGGAGGGCAGCGCCACCTTGAGGCCAAGACCAGGCCTTGCAGGAGCCATGCAGGAGCAGGTGCTGCCACTCCAGAGCAGAGCATTCCTCTGTGAGGAAGACAGACCCACAGTGAAGGTCTGCAGGAGCAGGCTCTGCGTGTCTGATTGGCTCCATTGCCACTCACAGACTACTCTGAGCAGAGAGGATTTAGGAGAAATCCCTTCGGCATGTAGGCCTTTCCATTTGGCAACATCTATTTGTAGTTGCTAAACCTATTTTTCAAGCCTAGAAAAACCACACCAAGGGGAATTTGACAGAAATCCTGTCAAGGCTGAGGAAGAGCACAGCTGTCTGACAGTACTTTCCCGACTGCCCCATCACCACAGCGTGAGCGTCAGTCCCCCAGGGAAATGTGTGTGAGACCCACGGTGGCCAGAGACTCCCACGAACGCACACCAGCACATGCAATACTGCCCGTGGATCTTTGGTGTATCTGGTGAGCCAAAAGCCTCTAGCAGGCACCTTTGCTGGCATGGCTCAAATTACCAGTTACATCTGAAAGCAGAAAACCACAGCTCTCTTACCAAGCAGTGTATAATCAGCTTTGCATTCCCTCTTCTGGCCACCCACTGCAGCAGAGGCTGGGACAGACAGCCCACAGCCCACTCACCTTGTGTTTGTAGTAGTTTGAATGGAGTCTCGCCAAGCTCTCATACATATGATCGCAGGCCTCAGGCTCCGCAACCTGGAAGACAAAGAGCCCGGAGTAGTGAGCAGGGCAGCCGTGCTCCTCGCTGGGTCTGCACCTGGAGCGTCCCTTCGCTGCAGCCTACTCGTGGGCGGCGTACCTGGCCTCCAACGCCCGCTTTCACAGGTCATCTATTGGAGGAAAGGCTCCACCCTGTCAGCAGGAAACCCAATTAATCCGCTAGCAAACAAGCACACGTCGAGCCCCTGTGGCAGCTGTGGTGGGCAGCACCACGATAAAAACTAAGACTGCTGTCCTGGGTATGATCCTCAGAACACCATATCAAACAAAACCAAAACACCTAAGGCTGGAGGGGACCTTTGGGAACCAGGCATGAGGGTACTTGGTTGGGGTGGTGGATGGGAGACAGACAGACAGATGAACACACACACACACACACACACACACACACACACACACACACGCCCAGAGCCATGCATGTGCTGAGCAGGTCTGCCCAAGGGCCAAGGGCAAGGTACATGTGGGCTGGACTAAGAAACACAAAGCTCTTGGGAGTTAGACCTGCAGCAGGAAACCTGTAAGCAAAGGCTCTGATGAAAGGCAGAAAGAAAGTGGCAGCGGTGGGGTGCTGCTGGCACTCAGGAACAAGCAAGAAGCAGGCAGATGTGGAGCAGTGATGCAGAACTCAGGGCAACACGGGGATGCACGGGCGCCCAGCAGAAGCAGGCCAGGACCAGAGGCCTGGGACCGCAGGGAGGAAGTAACAGGACCTTTGGGTGTCTGCGACCCACACGTGTTCAGGTTCCCTGCCCTGTGACCTCTAGGACTCCTTTTTGCTTGTGTGTTTTGAGACAGGGTTTCACTCTGCAGTTCAGGCTGCCCTTGAACTCATTTTGTAGCCCAGGATAGCCTCAAACACAGAGATCCTCCTGCCTCTGCCTCTGCCTCTGCCTCCCAAGTCCTAGGATTATACACATGTGTCATGCTGCCCGGAGGCTCTTTACATTTTTATGCCAAAAATCTTGAAAGTTCCCAGAACAAGTTTCTCTTTAATACTTCTTCCCAGAATTCAAACAATGCGTTATTTCTAACTGGAGTCCTGTCTTGAAGACAGCACATAGTTGATGCAGGAGCGAGGCTCATCTCCCTGCCGCCCCCATCTCAACCCATCCCAGTCCAGCCACTGCTCAGAGGATGTGCAGGAGAGGATGAGGGGTGTGGTGGGGCCCGTGCTCGAGGAACAAAGGTTCTACCCGAGGACACGGGACAGGGGAAACCTGCAGGGCTGGGGCTGGCAGCCGTCCTTGGGAGGAGGGCAGTGGGCTCGAGACTTCCGTACCAGGGTCACAGCCCCAAGAGCCCCATAGGAGATGGATGGCAAAGGCACATACCACAGTGGGGGGAGGGACACTGGCACAAAGGGGCAGGGTACCATTTTTAGGCCATACCTGGCACTCGGGCCAGTGTGTCCACCTGTCTGTGGGAAAGCCTGGCAGCACCACTCCCCAGCTACAGAGTGCCGGGCGAGTCCCTCCACCTGCTGCCCGCCCACCCTCAGACCCCGGCTTTAAGCACCATCTGCCATGCTACCATCCTCCGAGTCTGTTTCTCTTTGGATCCCCCTGAGCAAGGGTCCCTCACCCCAAACTTCAGTACGTGTCTCCTGTGTGGCACCTAACATGGAAGCAGCCTATATTCACCGATGGTCCACACTCCAGTCACAGCGACTGTTTTGGTGCAACTCCGACAGGACAGAGGACCCCTACAGTATCTGTCTTGGACCCCAGGCCCCATTAATTCCTTACACCTTCTCTGTCACACACTGTCATTTTTGAAGACAATCTAGCCAACTTAACCCCTTATTTTATTTTATTTTTTGCGGGACCGGGGTTCAAACTCACGACCTTGCACTTGCCAGGCAGGCACTTGGGCCATGGAGCTATCTCCCAAGCCCCTTAACACGTTATTTTAGAAGGATTAGAACAGCGCCTAGTTCCAAGGATGGTAGCGGGTGAGTTGACAGGCGACTGACTGCTTAGAAAGCCAGGCAGGAACGCAGCAGTGGTGTCCGCTCGGACTATGAGTAGTCAGTAGCCATCGCAGCAGACACAAGCCCGACGGGAGGCACCATGGCCCAGGACAACCCTGGTGGCGGGAGCAGGAGAGGTATGAAGGGGCCAGGAGAGCCCAGGAAGCAGGGCCGGGGAACAGGCACATGGTCCGGACGAGCATGTCAACGTGGCCGGTGCTGATGGGAGTAGAGGTAGCGTGGGCCTGATGTGACCCTGACGCCTCCTGGTGGCCTGTGGCCAGGCCAGTGGGACTCCAGGGCTGGCCCGAGTGAGCAGCCGTCCTGCACCTGGTTTCCCTCACGTGCGCCCTAGCCACTTCCTGAGCATATAGAAAAGGCATTCCCGGCTCGCCGCTGGCCTCCCAGCTGGCTCTGTGATCCTCCCTGCTGCAGATCGCAGCTGTGCTCCCACCCCTCTGTACCTACGTACATCCTGCCAGCTGAGTTCTCTTCCTGCTCCTCCGCCTCCTCCTCTCCAGGTGATAGGTGCCAGAGGGCTGCTCTGTCACCCATCACATCATGGCAGGGCTGAGGACAGGCAGGGACCAGAGATGGACATGACACTGTTCCTGAGACCAAACTGGATTTGGCCTGAGGGCAAAACCAGTGTCCCTCTGGGTGCCCTCAACTTTAAATGGCCTCGGTGTTAAGAGATGAGAAGGTGGACCAAGAGCCTGTGGCTCCATGTGCTCCGAGGAGCCTTGAACCTCCAAGGCCCAGGGCCAGCCTGCCCTCAATACACCACTTGGGTAGGCTGGAAAGTGTCTCTCTGAGGCTGTGAAGGAGCTCAGGGAGGTGATGGGAGGTTGAGCTTCACTATGTTCTAGAAAGTTCCCACTGCTGAAGCAAAGATGGCGCCAAGAGCAATTCTGGGTTCTCAGTCACAACTAACTCTAGCACAGGAACGAAAACCAAACCACAGCAAACCTCCGTTTACTACGTAAAGGACTATCAGTGGACACACTCATCTAGCTGCAGAAGCCTCACTACACACCCACATGACACTTTATTCAGACTCTATCACAAACATCGAGTTCTGAAATAGTTTTCTGATGAAATGTATTATGCATATTTAGAAACAGTTTTGTGTACAAGCTTTAAATTACCTGGCTTTGCAGTCACACCTAATGAGATTACAGGCATTTTAGGACTAATAGCGGTGCTGGGTTTGAAAAGGCAGCAGCAGGGACATTATGAAAATTCAGCACTGCTGCCTAAGTGTGAGTGAAATAGATGTCAACTGACAAAGTGTCCTTTATAGCTCTATTTTTGCTCCTTTTGCATTTCCCCTGCTCAGTCACCAGTAAATTTCTCTTTACCATATTAAACTTTTATACATACAAATCTACATCAGTGCCTGCGGCACTGATTTCGATTTTCAAAATTGAATTTTGGGTGGTGACAGCAACAGCAGAGTGGCCCGTATTCTAGTCACAGAGAGGGAGGCATAAGCGTTTTTGGGAACCGGTGCCATGAACTGCTTTACTAATTAAGGCAGAGCTGGATCTGGTCCAGGAGGAGCCATGAAAAAAAGCTTTTCATGACTGAGTAATGAGCTTGCGAAATGAGTCTGCTCTGCTACCGAGTGTAGCCTTACGGTTCCATCGGGGATCCGTCTCCTCAGCACATACTATGGGGTGCACGCTCTGTAAGGAGACCGTGAGGACACAAGGACCTGACCCCAGCAAGGACGACCAGCCAGGTGTCTGCGGCACTCGAGTCTCAAAGGCTAGGGACCGCTTGTGTGCCGGGCAAGAGCTCACTGTGGCAGGGCACTGCAGCTGATGGCGGCCCTGCGCATGTAACTCAGCGCTCCCCAGCTCAACACCCAGCACGCAGAGAGCAGAGCAGACCCCACGTTACAGCCAGTTTGAGAGGTACTGAAGACACCTGCTGAGGCCTCGACTGCACTCACAGCTGGATCTTGGCTGCCGAGGTCCACGGAGCACCAAAGGCTCCAAGGTTGCCTTCCGCTGGCCAGCAGCCTAAGGCTCTTGAGTGACGTGGGACACCGGGAGGTCCCTGGGGAGCAGCACTGCGTCTAACCACACGCAGGCCAGCACAGCCCTGTATGCTGCAGCTCTGCTCAGAACTGGGAAGCCACAGGGATAGCACCCGCACTCCCCCGGAGCTGACTCTCTGGGCAGCTGTTTGGCAGTGGGCCCCAGATTACAACAGGAAACACCATAACTGGTCCTCAGGCCACACTTCAAAACCTGGACTCAGGAGAACCCACAAATGGGCATGGGGTGACTTCTCGCTGGCTAAGATACAGAAGTGTGGGTCCTCCTCACACTGAGGCGCCAGGAACCAGGCCTCTGGCCGACCATGCACGACCTCTGAACTCTGCTTTGAGAAAGTGGAGGTGTCATTACACTGCTAGAAACCCAAGGAAAGGATGGCTTCTTTCAAAGGGGGCCAATGACTTAATGCGGACACGACACAACCCTCACGGCTCTCGTGGGGCTGGGCAGTAGCGCTGGGGGCTGCTGAGCACTCAAGGGCGTGAAGAGGCTGCTCCTGGGCCTAACGAGCTCATTAGGAGGATCTGCTCCTGCCCACGCCATTAAGCCAACAATCACAGTTGCTCTGCCACCTTCCCCCATGTTGTGATGCTTTTCTAAGCTCTCAGTGCTGCAGGGAGCGCGTGTTCTTCTAAAGAAACTAGATTCAAAGGGGGCAAGAACCACAAACGTGGACTTAAAATCCACACAATAGGGCCCAGGGCGTGAGAGGTGTTCCATGTGTTCCTGCTTCCCACCACCACCTCCCTTCCTGGTGGGTTTGGGGTGGACCCTAAGACTCCCCGAAGGGCAATCTGAGCTGCAGTAAGTGGAGGCAGCAGGTTTTGTGCTCTTTTGGAGCCTGAATTATCAATCTGCCTTCTAGAGAGCCGGGGTTTTCCACACCAGTGTCCCACTGAGGACCATCTTTCCTTCTGTCTTCATTGGGGAGCCAGGAGTTGGGGCAGAGAAAAGCAGGTGGGCAAACATGAGGAGGTGTCGAAGGTCCAAAGAGGTTTGAGCAGGGGAGGGCGAGGGAGAGGCCTGAAGCTCAGGAACAGCAGGCTGTTCTCACTAGCAGCAGCAGCTTCAGCCGCAGCCAGGCAGCCTGAGAAGACCACGGTGGGCCTGGGCCAGGGCAGCTGCTCTGTTTCTCACTGATCCCTGATGGCCAGGCAGCTCCGCGTTCTGACTTGGCTTCCTAGCATGCAACGTGGGAACAGTAATGGCCACCTCACTGGCTGCCCGCGCATGAAGATGGGGTACGCAAGTGGGCTGCGTGCAGCACTCAGGAAGTCAAGAGGCTGAGCAGCCCTGCCTGCCTCTCCTGGGAAGGCTGCTCCAGTGTTAGCAGCTTGCCCTCCTCTGCTGTCTGTGTGGCAAAGGGCACCACTGAGGGGGGCACTGACTGACCAACCCATCCGGCACCCCCACTGCCTCCTGTGTGCTGTGATGAATGGTAGAGTCCCACGTCTCTCAAGGGCTTTCCAAATGACCCAGGCGTCAGTGACTCACAGCGCTCGCTGTACTGGAGTCTGGCTGCGCCCTCCAAGGATGAGCACAGGGTGATTTACTCGGCCCAGGTGCTTCTGCGGGTCACATGAGATGAGGGATCACGACAGCGGTCCTGAGTAATGTGCCGGCTGCCACCAGGACGCGCATGCTCGCTCCACCAGGAACGCATCCATCAGCTGCCAGGGGATGCGAATCCACAGCGATGACTCAACCCGTGTGGGCTCCCACCGGCCAGCAGCTGTCTCCCCAGGTGATGACAAAGGGTGACAACTCCCCAACTCTACTCTCCTTGCTGGCTGTTCTGATGCTAACAATCATGGAGGTGACTGTCACTCTCTTGCCTTCCTGGGGACTCAGCCTGACGGGCCCAAATGGAAGGACCTGGCATGGTGGTGAGGACCGACTGGTTTCTGTCTTTTTCTGTAGTTCCTCCAGCACCCCAAACACAGAAAACACCGCACAGCCAGCACCACGCAGGTCACTAACACAGCAGCCTGGGCTCTTCACTGCTTCATGCCATCTACTTCTACTGCATCCGAAACTATTCAAATGATCCGTCTTGCCAGCCACACCCAATCAACTCGCTCAGACACGTCACGTGCCACGGACAACACCAGACGTTAGGGTTGGGGGCAAATGGCATCATTTCGATTCTCACAAAACTCACACTGCACATGCACATGCATAGCCCTAGGAAGCCGGAGTCTGCAGAACTGGGGCCAGATGACATGCCTGCCTTCAAAATCTTCATGCTTCACGCTAGTGAAGACTGCCACAAATGTGTAAGGACCCCAAATACAGTGGGCTTCCTCTTCTCCCCCAAGAACTGAGCCACGCTCCACCCAGGCCACCCTGCAATCGGTGTGCTCTTGCTCCACTACGAGGGTTGCTTTGGCTCTGTGTTGGGCTACGCTGAGAAAGACCTATGCCCTGCTTTGGACAGGTGTTGGCCAAGTGTCGCAAGCTGTTTCTTGGTTTTAGTTTTTGGCTTTCACGAGTTCCTTCTTCCAACTGTGTGCACCCTCTCTAGTTGGTGCGCTGATCCGCCTGCCGGAGCCCCACACTCAGATATCACACTGCTAATTTGACATGTGCTCTTGAAAGTCAGTCTTCCTGGCATCTCATGTATAACCGTGAAACAGCGGAACCATCGTGTTCTTCCTGGGTCCCACTGTTCCGCATCTAGTAAGCAGCACCCAGTTGGTAAAGACAAGAAATAATCATGGTGCTAGCTTCAGCTCCTCTTTCGCTTTACCCCATGTCCAGCCCAGGAGCAAGTCCTCCTGCTCCTGGATGTGACCTGCACAATCAACTCCGAATCCAGCGACCTCCACTTCCTATGCCACCGCCCTCATCCAAACCACCACCTCTTGCCTAGGGTACTCTGAGGTGTCCTGCAGCACCCCTGTTGAAGTTCTTGCATTGTATAATCCATTCACCACACAGAACTAGAGTGACTTGGAAACATGAAATGAGGTCATCAGTCCCAATTAAATCTCCTCAGTGGTTTCTCCCTGCCCTTACAATATCCGTCTTCTTTTATGAACTCCCACGCCTGGCCCCTGCCTTTCTTGGCCTCAGATCTTAGCAAATGCTACCTCACTGGCTACTCTCGAGTAATCCTGTTCTTTTTCATGGAACGTTGTTCCTCGAGTACACACTGCATGCCGCGTTCTTTCCTACCACCTCTTCAGAAATGCCTACCACAACTGACTTCTTATTACGCTACCCTATCTTCGGGCCACCACAGTACTTGATGTCTATTTGTTTACTGTGTCCTAAACTAGTGTAAATTCACACAGGCAGGACTTCCCTTTCAATTCACTGCTATCCCCCAGCATCAAGCAAGGCTCCTGGCACATGGCAGGTGCTCAATAAACATGTGCTCTACGATTAATGAATCCAGGAGCTTCTGCACCAACCTAGAGCGCAAGGAGGACTGTTACACGCCGGGGCCTGAGTATAACATGGTGCGTTCCACAGGCTTACAGCGGGGCAGGAAGAACGCAGACTTAGTGGAGGCTGTACAGAGGTCCTTGGAGATCAGCTCCGTCAATACAGACGGACAGGACTAACAGCCCGATTTCCTGAGAACACCTGTGAAAGTGCTGGGGTTTCAACTCTGCTAGTATCTTGAATCACGTGGTAGGCTTTAAAAAATACTGATGCTCAGGCCCCACCCCCAAACACTGTGATCAGGTGAGCCACCTGGATTTTTAAAAACCTGAGCTGACTGTAAACCGGCTGCTCCCAGGGAGGCTGGGGTCCGCGCACACGTGCGGCCAGAAAGAGCACGACTGCGCATGTGCAACCCCGCCCCAGTGCGCTCTTTGGCCCCGCCCCTGTCTCGTCCTTCCCTCCCCTCTCCCAACCACCTCTCCGCCGGTCACCTGGGTATTTTCTCCCTCCCGAAAGGCCTGTGCTACTCGTTGCCGCAGGTAAGTGCCCAAGTCCCGGCCCCGTTTGGTCTCGTCCACTGGCCACTCCTCACAGAGCTTAAGGAAACGGCGGTAGCGGCCGGCCGCCATTTTGGGCCCCGTCTGCCCCGCCCTGGGGGCGGAGTCGGTTTATGGCGCTTGCGCACTGACGTTTGCAGCCTGCCCCTGGCGGGCATGCGCATCTTCGCGGGTGTCGCGCCGCTAGCCAGGCAGGGGCGCTGTTCGCCAGTTTTCTGCAAGCCGGCGGATTGAGTCCTCCTCCCCCTGGAACTCGCCCAGCTCCCAGGGGCCAGGCTGATGCAGAGTACCCTGGGGACAGCTTTGCGTTTCTTTTTCAATGACTACACAATCTCCAGACTAAAAAACCCTCCTGTGAGATCTCGGCTGTTTTGCAAGAGCGAATCTATTTGCACGTAAATACAGGTTTTTTATTGGATGGAGGTATGTTTGTACCTAATCACGTAGCAGCGCAGGATTTCCAGCCCTCTTCTCTACCTGTCAGTTCCCTTGGAACTGACACTTGCCACAGGGCTTCTTCCAAGTTCCTAGCTGTCGCTCCTCTCTGCAGCCCCAGTTGTGTCCATCTTTACACCCCGCCCCCCAAGCTAGGCACTTTTCCTTGGAATGCATTTTTCCTAACTGAGCAATGCAACTGGGTTCCTTCACCCTGGAAAAACTTAATTTATTATTATTATTATTATGGTGAAATGCATATAAAATTCATCTTAACCATTTTAAGTGGACAGAAACTTAGTATACATTAAATATGTTCACAATATTATGCAGGCCTCACGCCCTCTGCCTCTGTGCCCCTCATAGCTGGAAATAGAATCATACACTATGTGTCTCTTTTGTGATTAGGTTATTCCATTTATTTATGTATTTATGTATTTATTTATTTATTTAATGTGGCTTGCTCAGCCCACCCTGGGGGTGTGGGGGGCGTGGCTGGCGTGTCATGTGGTGCAGGGGATCTAACTGCGGTCCCTGTGCTTGCCTAAGCAGGCACTTTAGACCGCTGAGCTATCTCGCCATCCTGGTTATTGCTTTTAACGTAAGGTCCTCAAGGTTTATCTGTGGTACAGCATGTGTCAGCACCCCAAACCCCCCTTTTGCTTTTTAATTTTTTTTAGGTTTTTGTAGTCGCCATCCAAGTGGGTGTGAGGTTGTGTCCTCACGTAGCTTTGATCTGCGTTACTCTAGTAGTCACTGGTGTTGCACGTGATTCCCCGTGTTAAGGGCTTCTTTCAGGAGTGTCTGGTCAAGAACTTTGTCCTTTTTCATGTGTGGTGCTGGGGATTGAGCCCAGGCCTTGCATGCTGAGCTGCACTCCCTTTTGGACATTTCCAAATTTTGAGACAGGAGCTTATTAAGTTGGTAAGTTACTGAGTCTAGA
Source organism: Capromys pilorides (assembly GCA_004027915.1). Taxonomy (NCBI): domain Eukaryota; kingdom Metazoa; phylum Chordata; class Mammalia; order Rodentia; family Capromyidae; genus Capromys; species Capromys pilorides. The sequence goes on from PVKN010000882.1 coordinate 47,746, forward strand.
TCCTCCTGCTTCAGCCTCTTGCATTGTTGGGATTATAGGCATGCACTACCACAGCCTGCTTCCTTTGTCCAGTTTTGAGTTGGATTTTGTTTGCCATTGATGGTTCTAAGTTTTCAGAGTTCTTTATTTATTCTGTACCTTAATGTTTTATCAGATACATGATTTTCAAATATTTTCTTCTTTTAAAGTTTATTTTAGCCAGGCGTGGTGGCACACTCCTGTAATCCCAGTACTCAGGAGGCTGAGAAAGGAAGATCATTGAAAGTTTGAGACCAGCCGAGTCCACAAAGTGAGCTTAAGGCCTGCTTGAGCTGCATAGCAAGACCCTGTCTCAAAAGAACAAAAAAAAGAGAAAGGCTTATTTTACCAGTTCTCCTCTTGCATACCTCCAGCCGCATCACCAATGTGGCCTGCTAGACTTTCCTTCAAGCCTCAGCCCTTTGCTACCTGACCATCCTGCCATGAGTCAGGACCAAGCTGATAGCATTTTATGCGCCCCAACCTCTTCCTTCCTGTTTCACCTACTTCCAAGAGACTCGTGCCTTGAAGAGTAGACTGTCGAGCCCCGGCGGTACACATAACAAAGCAAAGTTGGAGAGGACAGGGCTTTTAACTGAAGTACCGTCATGGTCCACATAGCAACGTTTGAGTTCTGCATACACAGGGTGTTCTGTGAGATCGTGCCTGGGGACACTATTGCGGACTCTGTGTAAGTACACTCGGCGACACTAATGTGATGAAATCGCGTCATGGCACGCTTCTCAGAACATACCTCCACTGTTGAGTGGTGCATGACTCATTAGGCGGTGTGACAGAATTTTAAGAAAGAGGTATTACTCGTAGCTGTTCAGTGGATGCTATGGCTGGGTCTAGATGTCCCCCACAAAGCCCCATGTGCTTATAGGTAGAGCTTTTCAGGAGTGGCTGGATCTAAGGTATAAGAATATAGATTAAGGGTATGATAACTGGCGCTGGCCAAATAACTCAGTGGTCTGATCCCCAGGCCTGCTCTGCTGGCCCCACCCCTGGGGTACACCCAGATGGCAATAGAGACTGGGCATGGTGGCACATGGCTGTAACCCCAGCTCTTGGGAGGCTGTAAACAGGAGGATCACTACGAGTCTGATCTAGTAGTGAGACCCTGAACACCCTGTAGACCCTTTCCTAAAATAAAAAAAAAAAAAAAAAAGGATATTGTAACTGAATTAGTCCACTGATTGGGTTTAGCATGGATCTGGGGGTGAATAATGGGAAGGCCTACCCTGGGTGTGGGTGTTACCACCCAACAGGCTTGTAGCCTGAAGAGAATACAAGGGAAAGCGAGGCTTGCTGCTGTTGCTGCTGCTGCTTGCCTCCCCTACCATGGACTGTTTCTCCTCAGCCTTGCTCCCCGGGGGCCTTGGAGCCAGCTGAGTGTGCACTGAAATATCTGTAAATGGTGAGCTAAAATAAACCTCTCCCACTTTAATTCGTGGGTGTCAGGTGTTTTGTCTCAACAATGAAAAAGTAAGCTGGGAGCAGAGAAGAAAGCACAGGGACAACTTCAGTAGAGCATGTGGTAGGCATGGGGCACAGCAGAGAGGAGAGAGAGGGGTTGCGTGTGGCTGGCCAGACGCCCTCCGTCGTAGGCCCTAGGAAGAGCAACATGAGGTGGCCGCAAGTGTCTGCGTCTCGCCTGAGGTCCAAGCACAGGGCAAAGCCAGGGCAAGACAGGAAGGGCCAGAAGAGCCTCAGAGGGTTGACATCTGCCTCCTCCTGTTGCTGCCCTTCCCCACCATCTTCTGGATGTGTGGTGTCACGGGGGGCTCAGGCCCCAGCACCTCTCTTCCACCATTGAGAGCTATGTTTGGGGGCTCATTCACTCATCTGTTCATCCGTCCATCCGTCCACCCATTCTATGCCTATTATATAGTTCGTACTGTATAATTCATTCATGCCATATAATTTTTTAGAACTTGTTCCAGCATGTAGATGTAAGATCTTCTTTTAAAAAAGAATTAAGGGTTTTAAGAGAGGAACTTGACATTGAGCCAAGCATGGTCTGCGTGCTGGCAGCTGCGCTGGCCTCACGGCTGCGGGGCGGGTGAGTGCCAAGTGACCGTGACAGTGTTGGCACTGCTGCGTGTAGCAGCTCCTCCATGAAAGAAGCGGGGTGACTCTGATGCGATGCGTGCCAGAGAGCAGCGCAGACAGGGTGCCCGTCCACCACGGTGAGGTGCTTATGGGTGACAGAGACCTCGTCGCCAAGGGGCAGCCATGCACAGGGCAGGAGAGGCTTCTGGGCAGAGGGGCAGCGGGCCCTCAGGGCTGCCTGCCTGGGTCTTTCCTTGCTCCAAACTCCAGCTTCCTCCTCTTAACGTGGTAATCATATGATAAACTAAAGTACATGCCCATAGCCCCAGCACTCTGGGAGGCTGAGGCAGGAGAGAGCAAGCCCAGCCCGAAAGGTGTCGCGGGACACCACCTGAAAATAAAAAATAAAAACCCCCGGGGTCCTTGCTGCCTGCCAGTCACTGCTCTAAATGTCAGGCACCGATAGGCTCTTTGGCCTTCTCAGTGGCCCAGGCACCCCAGGTGTCCCATCTCTGGAGGCGGATGTGGGGGTGCAGGGCAGCTGGGAGGAGGCACAGCCCTGACCCTAGGCTGCAGCTGCGGAGCCTGCGCCTCACCCGTCTCCCGCCCTCCTTGCAGTGACTCCTCCTGCGCTGTGGGTCTGCGTGGTGCGGGGCTTTGCCAGTGTGGTGGAGGAGCGGCCCGTGAAGCGAGGCGGCTCTTCTCGATCCCTTTCCAGGGACCCCGGGGCCCTGCTGGCCTTGCTCATCCTGGCCCCCCTCGCCTTCCTCAGTGCCGTGGGTGGAGTGGCCTGGAGTCTGGGCTCGCTGGCTTGTCAGTCACCAGGTGCCGTGCTGCGCACATTAATAGGCACTGCCTGGAACGCAGCTCCGCGGTGCCAGCTCTCGGGGAGTTGATGACCATGTTGACACCCACCTGCCGGCTGTCACTCGCTGCACAGTGAATGTGGCCACCGGGGCTGCCCCGCCCTCGCCATTTGGAACCGATATTTGGGCTTTGTGGAACCCACTTACTCTTTACAGAACTGAGGCATCATCAGGGGCAGGAGAGGGGAGGGAGGGCCTGCTGCTTCAGGTTTTTAAGTTATAATGATCCCAGTAATTGAGACACTGAATTGTACATTTAAATCGCTTAAAGTAAAAATAACATTTTGTAATGCTGGTGGTTAATAATGTAAATATTACAAAGGAACTAACTACTTCGCTTCTGTGTTGAGGTTTTCTGCTTTCCACTTATGCGCCTGGAGGAAGCAGTGGGCTGCGTCCCTGGATGGAGCACTAAAGACAGGGCTGGAAGCAGGGCCGGACTGTGGCAGAGCAGTCACTCTGCCCCAGGGGAAGGGGTCATCAGACTTCCCTTTGGCGACAGGGACAGTGCCTTGGCCTGGGGGCATTCTAGGAGTTGGAAGTGGGCAGGGTGGACCTCCAGACAAGTCTGTCCAAAGTGGCTCAGCTCCGCTGTGACTTTCTGTCACCTGCGCACATCCTGTCACCTGCCCAGGAGCGCTCCCCTCCCTGCCCCCATGGGGGGTGGTGCTGTCGACTGTCCCCTTTCGCAGGAGAGCACTGTCCCTATTGCACAGCAAGTCTGGGCCCCATAGTGTCTCGCTAAATGTTTGCCGAGTGAATGAATCTAGGGAAGGTGACGCTGGGGCAGAAAGCCAGGTCTCCGGGGCCTGCCCCGCCTCTGGATGCTGTCCAGAGGGACCCCACCTCTCGGCTCCCGGCTGTGCCCTCAGCCCGCCTGGTGGCTTCTGCACGTCCCAGTGTGGCCGTCTGGCTCCCTGCAGCACTCGGCTTCACGGCCCCAGCTTTCGCTCCACTTCTCTCCCTCATCTTCTAGTTTATGTTTTTGGCCACAGAGGATGCAGATTTAAATCAAAAGTCAAGAGTTTAGATCATTTTGAAGAGCTGCTGATGAGCAGGCTCGCCCTGCCATTCGTTTTATGAGACGGCTGCCTGCCCTTTCCCGTGGGGTCTGAGAACGTGGCATGGCAGGGAAGAGTGATGGGGCTGCGGGCACTGCCCAGATGACGCCCGGAAAGAGCCCAAATAGCTTCCTGTTCATCACACAGGCAACACCAGAGGGCCGGGGCAGAGGAGGAGGGGCGGACGGAAGGAGAGGGCAGGCTGCTCGGCCAATGGCGGCGACCCTGCCTGCTCTCCACCTCACCGGGCTGGGTTCCCATGGGACAGAGGAAGGCCCTGCAGAGGTGGCCCTGCGGGTCCCGCCACCCCCTCTTTCTGGCTGGCTCTTCGTGGCTTTCTCCCTCCTTCATCAGTCATCCTGTTGACATGAGTCTACAGAGGAAGAGGTCACCCCAAAGGTTTACGAGGTTTTCTTTCCAGGCTGGTCCTGAGGCCCCAAGGCAGCCCCCTGGTGCCTGTGCTGGGCCACAGGACTGACTCTGGCCCAAGGTCGTCGGTGCCCTTTGTCCCTTCCTTACTGGACGGCGTTTCCCTCTCTGTTCTGTCTGAGGACGTCGGGCCGGGGTCCCGGATGGCTGGAGCGCTGGGGTGTGAGTCAGCGCTGCTGGGTGGGGAGGCGTTTGTGACATACACGTGGGCTCCCCAGCCCGGGAGGGCAGAGCTGTCCCCGCTGCAGGGAAGCAGGCCAGCTGCGGGTGTAGGCTGTCTCCCAGGTGAGAGGGGGAGCAGGCAGAAGGCCCAGGGCCCCTTTCCAGCTCACCTCTGGCTGCCCCTGGGCGTCAGCACGCCTGCCGCTGCCGAGCCCGCCGCTTGCATCCCCTTCCCCACGCTTGTTGGTCAGCCGGGAACCCTGCCCTTTTGTTGCCTTTACCTCTTGCCCCCTTTCAGGTAGAGCATAGCCACCCACTTAGGTTGATGACATGTGGCAGAGGCTGTCACACCCCTGCTCCCCTCAGGGCGCTCTGTGTATCCAGCAAGTACCTGTGACCTATCTACTTTTCTTTGCCATTTTGAGACAGGCTTCACTGTGTAGTTAAGGGTGACCTTGAACTCACTTTGTAGGCCAGGCTGGTCTCAGCCTAGCAGAGATCTTCCTGCCTCAGCCCCCCGAGTGCTGGTATTACAGGTGTGTGCCACCACGCCCAGCCTGGCCATGACGTTTCCACGTAGGCTCTTAACCCGTTGGACCAGGGCCTCTTGCTGTGCATATCACAGTCCTCACACCTCCACGCTCCCGTGCTAGGATTCTGCGGATCCTAGCGCACTGCTCTGTGTTCCCAGTGCTTGGCAATTCTGCCTTTAGTGCAAGGAGGGAGGGAAGGAGGGAGAGAGGGAAGGAGGAGCAGGTTCGTGGATTCATTCACCAATGAACGCGGTCCTTGGCCAATCTCTAGGGCTGTCTCCGTTCACTACTCTTCCTCTCACTTCCCCTGGGCCTGGGCTGGCACCCCCAGGCGTCTTCTGCCCCTGCAGGTTCCCCAGCTTCTGTCTGCCTTCGGATCAGGGGAAGCCCCGCTGCCTCCTGCGGGCGCTGGGCCTTGAAGGCGCCCCCTGGGCTGCCTCCCTGCGCCCTCCCACACCCTGCTGCTGCTCGACTCATGGTCACTGTCTGGCCTGGCTGCGGCCGGCTCACGTGTGTTGTTGTTGCCTCATCCCCTAGAGCCTAAGCTGCCCGAGAGTGGCGTCTTCCCAGCACAGTGAGCGAGACCCAAGCCGCTGGCTTTCAGTCGCCGTTACTTAGAAGCCCTTCCTGCCTTGGTCAGTTTTGAGTCAAGCCCGATGTGGGGTAGAGGCAGAAGCGTCGCCAGCCCTTTGCTCCACATCCTTTTCTTTTTCTCAGGCGTGGATCCAGTACTTGGGCTCAGTCTGCTGAATCTACAATTCTGTCGGGCTGGGCACAAGCTCCCGACCACAGCAGGCCCACCTCAGCCAGCTGCTCGGGGTACACATCTGAAACCCCAGAGCTCAGGAGGCTGAGGCAGGAGGATCACAAGTGCCAGGCTAGCCTGAGCTACATAGTGAGCTCGTGGCCAGTCTGGACTTGGTAGCAAGACCTTGCATTAAACACCGAAACTAGCACCAGCAGCCAGCTCTGCCCCTTTCTTGCCATGGACTGCGCTTTTGTTGGGGACGTTATCAGGAGGAGGTGGAGACTTAGTGGGCTTCTGAAGGCTTGGACAAGAGGGAGAGGCCTGGTCTGTGAAGGGCTGAGTGGAGAGAAGGACGTCCCGGAGCCCCCAGAGCTGAATGCTGGGGTGGGGGGGGGGCGGCGGGGCTGGGAAGCTGGGCCAGGAGGCGAGGACCTGGAGGATGCAATACTGGAATCTCCCAGAAGAACCGGTCCAGAGAGAGCAGTGTGTGTCCATCACCGCTTGGCCAGCGTCGTGGGGAAGTTACCTGCTCAGGAATCCGGGCGATGCGCTGCAGAGAGACGGGAGAGGTCTCACTGCGCAGGCCGCTCCCTGCCCTCTGTCTGTGTGGGTTTTGGGAAGTTGCTGGCGAGTAACCATCAGCGCCCAACAGGGACGCGCTGTGAGGTTCGGATGAAAGCCCCCTTCTGGCTGATCTGGTGCCTGCCTGGTGGACATTTTGTCAGCCACGGCCCCACCCCTGTTCCCTGTGGGACTGCAGGAAATTGGTGGACTATTCCTGCGTGTGCTCATAAACTGGAATTACCATTTGGCAAGATGATCAGAATGAGCACACAGAAAGGGTAATAAGGCCCACCAATAATCGCTGGTGACCTCAGCAGTTTTATTAACAAATTTATTTCCCTAATTGGGGAGCATATCTCAGTGCTTGACTCAAGAGCATTGTAATAGTTTTCCACGCTGCAGAAGAAGGAATTAATTAGAATCGCCTCTTGTTTACACATGTCCACCAATCCTGTAAACATCACTCCTGGATTCCTGGCTGTTCCAGGTTCTTGAGACCCCCACCCCCCACCCCAATGCCAAGTAAGTGGATGGAGACTGGAGACTATGGGAGCTGCCTTTCATGGTCAGGGTCATTCACAGTCAAGATGAGGCCAAACTGGGTTGGGGACCTGCCTCAGTGGCACAGGCGCCTGGCAAGCACAAACGAGGTCCTGAGTTTGATTCCTGGTAAGTTCCCACCCCCGTTGTGGCAGAATAATCATCTCTACTAGGCACCAAGACAACGATGAGAGACCATTTTCTCCTCAGGCAAATAATGGAAAAGCCGGATCTTGGTTAACCAGCATTCGTGCCTGGGCCTATCCTTATCCAGTGACTTCTTTACTTTTGGTTGTTTTGAGACAGGGTCCCATTGTGTAGTTCAGCCCGGCCTTGAACTCACTACATAGCCCAGGCTGGTCTCAAACTTGCAGCAAACATCCTGCCTCAGCCTCCTGAATCTGGGATTGCAGGTGTATGCCACCGTGCCCATCATTTATTCATTGTTATTATTGTTGTCATCATCATCGTCACTTGCCATGCTGAACCCAGGGCCTCACACGTGCAGAGCACATGCCCGGTGGCTGAGCTGACCCACACGTGGCCTTGTCTATTAGAAGCTGGGTACAAAGCAGGCGAGATGGTGAATCTGCGCTGCTCCGTGCGGCCCCAGCTCCTGCTCCTGGGAGGAAGGCGGGGGAGCTGTGCCAGCTCTGGCAGCCCACACAGGCTGCAGCCTCCTGTCGCCCAGGAACTCGTTCCTAGGGCTTGGGGCCTCCAGCTGGGAGGACTGCAGCACCACAAGAGCTTCCCAGAAGCAGCCACTCCCGACTGAGTACAGCCCTGGCCTCTGACTCGCGCGCGGTGCCGCCTGGTGCTGACTGGTGGCAGCACGGCAGGAGACATCGGGGTACGTGGCGCTGCCTTGGGGGTGCATTGCCCAAGCAGCTGTGACTGTCTTCTGCCAAGGGTGGGGCGGCGAGGAGGGCAGAGCCGATTGTCGCAAAGACTTCTAAAGGGTGTCTAGACTACCCAGCTTCTGGAAGGTGCCTTTGCATAATCTGTAGCTGGGAAAATTCCAGAGTCCCAGGAAGTTTCACTCTCCCTCTTGGATGTCCTGTAGGATCCCAATGAGGTTTTCTAAGCCAAAAATGTATCCAGGATCTGGTCCGTCGTAGGTCGTCTGTTCCGTCCAGGAGCCCTTGTACGTCGTGTGGGCAAAGTCGATCATGCGGACGTCAACCTTGGGCGGACGCCTGGGGGAGGTGGCGGGGGCCGTCGGTGGGGCTCCCAGAGGATGCTGGCCCCCCGGGGTGGCTTCTGGGGACTCCTGCCCATCGTAGATGATGAGGAGGGAGCTGGAGTAGAACCGGTACGAGCTCTGGCTCCTGATGACGGCGAGGAGGGCCCGGAGCCGGTGCAGGATGGGCTGCAGCAGCTCGGTGCGCCGGCGGGCTCCATTGTGCAGGAACTGGCAGAGCGCCTGGCGGAAGCCCTGCGCGGAGAGCTTTCGCCCGTAGTACTTGTCTTTGCAGAGAAAGTGCTTCTTATCGGTTTGGTAGACCTGGCATTGAAAAGAAGAACGAGAAAATGTGAAGAACCGCACATTAAACAAGCGTTACAGCCACTGCGGCGGCTGCGTCCTAGGCTCTGGGGATGAAGAGCAGCGTCCCAGGAGGCGCGGCCTGAGTGCGGCCGGGACGCATGCGGGGGTCTTCCATCACGCCCCAGTGTCACGCTCCCGTTCTCAGATGCTCCCTAGCCAGTCTTTAATAGTCATCTGGGTTCCAACGATCCTCCTCCTCCCAGAGGTGACCCTGCGCTCAGGGAGCAACCGTTTGGATCTCCGCCGCCCTTGTAAATTTCCAGCATCAACCTCTGAATCATGATTTAAGTCCTGGCTTGTGTCCCTCTGCAAATATTAGCAAACCCAGGCCAGAGAGCTTTAGTAGGAATCTGAAGTCGCTGCCAATGGCCTTGGAAAGCCAACTAAATTAAATTCTCCCCAACTAAGTTTATGATAAAGTCCTTTCTCTGCAGATTGGAAGGCAACAGTGATGGCCCTGGCGGCGGACTGGGGCGAACTGTTGGAAGATCACCCGGGTGCACGGCGTTTGCAGGGTGCAGCTCCGGCAGCCTTGGGCTGAGGAGGCTCCCAGCCACTGTGCAGCTGGTGGGGTCTCCCCTCCCTGCCCTGTCTGGTCTTGGTCACTAGAAGGGAGCAGATGGGAGGAAATGCGAACAGGGGGCCGTGGCAGCACCCTCATTTCATTCAGAGGGCACGGGGTGGCCCAGGCTGCACAGGGGGACACTGGTGTGGCCATGGGGAACCTGGCAGACCTGGGCAGGGCTGCCCATCCCTACCTAGCCTGAGACAGTTTCTGTGGTTTCTCCTGTCTTCAGGTCATGTGATACATGTACAGAAAGGCAGGATTGCAAAAAAAGAAAAAAAGAAAGAAAGAAAGAAAAACATCAGAGAGAGATGATAAACTGAGTGCTGCCAGTGGAGGGCCAGAGATGGGCTGCTGAATTAGCCATCAGAAATACATGACAGGCGTCACTTTCTAAATAAATCAGATCAATTTCAGAAGGTTTGAGGTCCAGAGAGAGATTCCATTTACACTGCAAATCATCACACTCTGTTCTCTTGAGGACTGCGTTCCAAGCCTTCCCAGGGACATCTGCGCAACAAATTTATAGACTCAACTTCCAGCTTCAAGGGGTGGCAGTTTCAATTAAGGAAAGCTATAATGTTTACCGACACATCGGTGTCTGGTTTTGCGTGGAGTAGGCATTCTGTGAGAGCGAAGGAGCCGAGGCAGTTTATTCCCTCCCGCCGCCCTGCCGCGGCAATAATGAAGCGCGGAGTTCTGGCAGTGAGGGACTTAACCGCCCCTTCACCTGGGCGTCGCAGGTGACAACCTTCCCACTATTTTTTTTTTTTCTTTTTCTTTTTCTTTTAACCAATTCAGGCAGCAAAAGGAAGCCAGGAAAGATGAGAAGGGAAGGAAAGCATGGTTAATAAGAATTCAAAGAGCAGACTGCACGCAGCGGCTGAGGGGGAGAGGTCTCATCCCCATCATCCAAGAGGACTCGGCCCAGTTCTCTCCCCAGCCACTCCACACGTTGGCATCAGAGGTCTCGCTGGCTGTGGGCAGGAACCAGGGGGCCACTGTGTGAGGTGCAGTGGCCCCAGACTGTGAGATGGAGCTCAAAAATGGTGGGTTTTGGACCCCACTGTCTTGAAGCATAGTCTTTAAAAATAAAACAAAACAGCCAGTGGCACATGCCTGTAATCCCAGCACATGGGGGGCTGAGGCAGGAGGATTGCTGTAAGTTTGAGGCCAATCCGGCTACAAAGGGAGTTCAAGGCCGGCCGTACCACATAGCAAGGTTCTGTCTCAAAAAGACCATCAATCAATAGATAGGTAGATAGATAGATAGACAGACAGACAGACAGACAGATAATAAATAAGCAGCATGTGTTCTGCCGGTATAGCTGAGTGGTAGAACATTTGCCCAGGAGATGTGGGATGCTACATTTTATCCCTAGCACCCCTAAAACAAACCCAAGCCCCCAGTGTGTCGTAGACTGGGACCCACCTCTGCCTGCTGACATGTGTCTTTGTGGCCTCCCTTGGCTACTCAGAAGCAAGGGCTCTGCGGGGAGCCAGGCCGGCGCCTCGCCTACCTGCATGCCGCAGATGCGCACGCCCAGGCAGGCCGAGGTGCTCTGCTCGCACTTTCGCATGTGCCGGGCCTTCTTCTCCTCCGAGGCGTCGTCTCCATGCTGCCGGGTCCCCATCTTCAGGTCCAGGATGCAGGGATGCGTGTACGGCGACACCACATTCTCCAGTAGCAAGAAGTCTGGTCACTTGAGTTAAGGAAGGCCTGAGGATATCCAGGCTGCCGCCCTTCGGGAGGCAGCGAGTGGCTTGGGACACTGCCCAAGAGCCCCTGCCTGGAGTATCGTTCTTCTACTCCTGTTCCTCTTGGTCGGTCGGTCTGTCTGTCTGTCTGTCTGTCTGTCTGTGTCTGTCTGTCTGTCTGTCTGTCTGCCTGCCTGCCTGCCTGCCTGCCTGTCTCTGTGTCTCAGTCTCTATCTCTCTGTATCTCTGTCTGTTTCTTCCTGTCTGTGTCTGTGTCTGTTCTCTCCCCTCCCCCTCCCCCCCCCCCCACCGTTTCTCTGGTCCTGGACATCAAACCTCAGAGCCTCTGCATGGAGCTATTTACCTGCCCCTTTTTATCTTTTATCAGGAGACGGTTCATGCTGCATTGCTGAGTGGCTCAGGCTGGCCTCACACTTGTGATCCCCGCTGCCTCGGCCTCTGAAACTGCAGGGGTTGCAGATGCACACCACTACGCCCAGCCGCATCCCCTTCCTTACAAACAAGCCCTTCTTGCTATTAAGAATGCAGAGTATTAGTTTTGCAGACTGCTTTAATAAGTCCATTTATGTAGGGGAAGTTTATGAGTAAGCTTTTCTTCCATTTCCATTCTACTCTGAGGTTGAAATTTAAATGCAGGCGTGAAATCCCTGGCAGGCCATGCCCGATTTACATTTCATGGAAGAAAATCGTAAGGCTAAAATTTCGTGTCACTGAATGGCCGGTGCCTTTTGGGAGAAGCGAGCTGATGTTCACTTCAGAGGTGAGTTGCAGGAATATTAATTTCAGCGGAGTAATTATCTTGCAAAAGCTTCTTAGGGATTAGGACTAAAGATGTGTCTTAGTAAATACTGTGAAGCCAGCCACCCATTGCAGGAGGGGTCCCTGTGTGGGAAGGGGCATTCCAAACAGAAATTTGCAGCCTGTGTGTGTATGGGGGGGCAGCTCCTTTCTGAGCCACCCATGGGTGCCTCCCTGAGGGAAGGGGGACCACATTTCCTTCCTACCCTGTGGGTCCATGGAAGATGTTTGCAGGGAGAATATCAGGGCAGGGGGGAGGTAAGGAGATAGGGACAGGGAGACTCCACCGGGCCTCTTAAACCCCTCGTGCTCCCAAATGGCATGGGGTTGCTTGTTCCTGGTGTCCTCACTGCCCAAGAGGCAGAGACACAACCATCGGGCCTACCAGGGACATAGTATTGAGTGTGATTCCCAGTCCAATTTGCCCAGATGTCTCTGGAAGGTCCTGATTCCTTTTCTTTTTTGAGGTACTAAGTTTTTTTTTTTTTTTGTCTTTTTGAGACAAGGTCTCGCTATGCTGTTCAGGCTGGCCTTGAGCTCACTTTTGTAGCCCAAGCTGGTCTCAAACTTGCACTGATCCTCCTGCCTCAGCCTCCCAAGTGGAGGTACTAAGTTTTGAAGCTAAGGCATTCACGTTAACCCACATTTCTAGACTTTTTTTGCGGGACTGGGTTCGAACTCACGACCTTGCACTTGCCAGGCAGGCACTTGCACGACAGAGCTATCTCCCCAGCCCCCCCCCCCCCCCTTTTTGAGACAAGATCTCTCCCAAGTCGGTAAGTCACCCTGGGTGAGCTCAAACTTGTCATCCTCCTGCCTCAGCCTCCTAGAGTGTTGGAACTACAGGTGTGTGTCACCACCACTGGCTGGGAGCTGATTTCTTTTGTCTCTGTCTGTTTTCCCCCTGTTCCTGACCACCAGGCTTTCTTGACCCAGGGAGGCCATTGACGGGTGGGTGGCAAGGATACGGTGCCGCTTGTCCTCCGGCTGCTCTGCACACAGGCGGCTCAGGTGGGCCTGGTGGCAGAGCAGGCCCCATGGGTTAAAGCCCCTCCATTCAACCTGGTTCCCCATGGCATCTTCCACCAGTGAAGAGACCTGGACACCGAAGCAGAACTCGGACCTCAGGAGCGCTGTGGCGGGGCTGTGGACAGGCAGGGAGTGCGTGCCGGCAACAGAGGCAGATGGCCGTGCTCAGGGCCACGCTCCCAGAGGGCAGGGCCCGGTGCTCACAGTGCCATAGGCAGGCACTGCGGGGGCCCGAGTGTCGCCCCGATGGCTTCTTATTGTGGGGACACCGCACAGGGAGGGGACCCCACTCCCCAATCACAAGGCTGGGGCCTTGGGCTCTGGGGCCTGGAGTGGCACTGTGTCCTCAAGACCTCCACATGCCACAGGCTGGGGCCCCGCTCCTGCGTGTCCAGCCCTTGTCGGCAGCCACCTTGGCATGGCCATCTGTGAGCAGAGATAGCGGGCAACTTCCTGACACGGAGCCAAAAGCCTGATTAGACCTGGAGCTCCTGGGGAGGGCCGCACTGTCACTTCATTAGCTCCCTTGTGTTTTCCATAAATGTTTTAAGATCCCCAGGGATTCCTCTCATCTGAGAAAGGTCAGCTAACACCATCAAGGCCCTTGAGACCCCTCTAAGGACTTCCGGTCCCATTCTGCTGTGTCACCAGGAACCCCTGCGGGCCACGGGGCACCTCTGTCCGTGGGCCTCCCTGAGTGCTACTCCCAGAGAAATTGGCCACCCTTCCCTCCCTGCGAGTGGCTCTAAGGTTTCTGTTCTCCACATCCCTGATACCCGAGACACATCCCTGATACCCGAGACACATCGGCACCCAGTTCCGGGCCGGTGCGACCTCTGCGGGAACGGCTTGCCCCAGGCGCTCTCCGCAGCAGCGCAGGAGAGCCTGCTCCTCTTGGGCCACGTTGATGACTCTAGGCAGGGTCTCTGTGTGAGGTTCTCATTTTCTGGGGACTAACAGGAGCAGGTGGCCCTAGGCAGGGGGTGCATGCCTGCTTCCTGTAGCTCACCCAGAGCCTCACCTCTCCTTGTGTGCCTGCTGCGCACGCTGCCGCTGGGCCAGGGGGTGGGCGCCACTGCCTGTGGTCTGCTGTAGCATCTGCCACATGGCCGCTGACTCTGGGGACACTGTGAAGGGCTCCCGGTCCTGCTGCTGGGGGTGGGCCACTAGGCTGAGGTGGCCTGTGCTGTCCCTCCAGAGGCGCACAGTGACGGTGCCTGCAGGACACACAGGGCAGG
>PVKN010000883.1:0-61556 GCA_004027915.1 Capromys pilorides
AGTCTGGTCTAATAAGACTGATAATGAAAAAGGAAAAAACTGCACAAGTTCCAAATATCCGGAATGAAAGAGGGAATTAGCACAGATGCCGCGGTCACCAAGAGGGTGATGAAGGAACACCACGCCACCAGGCGCACATAAACTTGACAGTTGCTTTGCTTTTGTTTTTTGGTACCGGGAATCAAACACAGGGCCTTGTGCTCGCCAGGCAGGTGCCGTGCCCCTGGTTGTGTCTCCTTAGACAAGTTCTCCTTTTTTTTTTTTTTTTTTTTTTTTTTTACACAGGGTCTGGCTCTGCAGTTCTGGCTGGCCTTGAGCTCACTTTTGTAGCCCAGGCTGAACTTGAACTCATGTGGATCCTCCTGCCTCAGCCTCCCAAGTGCTGCGATTACAGGCGTGTGCCACCACAGCCCGGCCAGTTCTCTTTATTTTTGATAGGGCTTCACTACATGGTTCAGACTCCTGTCTCAGCTTCCCCAGTGCAGGGATTACAGGTGCGCACCACCATGCCCAGTTCTGGGGCCATCACGGTGTGCTGGCACACATGCGGTACCAGGGATCAAACTTAGGTCCTTGCACGTGCCAGGCAGGTGCTTAGACCACTGAGCTATTCCCCAGACCCAAAATTTGGCAGTTTCTATGCAATATGCCAATTCCTTGTAAAACGCAAATGATTGCAAATCACACGACATTAAATAAAAAATTTGAGTAGCCATTAAATTATTAAGGAAATATAATTTGTAATTTTAAATTCTCAAAAACAAGTCTCTAGGCCCAGATTCTTTGCTAGGACCCTACCCAATGTTTAAAGAAAGTCAGTATAAATTTCATACAGTATATTCCACAAATTAGAGTAGAAGGGAATCCTTCTCAATTCATTACGGAAGCTAATAGTACCTTGACGCCAACACCAGGCAGCACAAACGCGTGGCACTTCAGAATAACAGGTTCAGTGTACAGGCACAAAAATATTTAGGAAATATCAGCAAGGAGAAATCAGCAAAAACAAATATAAATTAGATAAATATGTAATATACATTGCATTATGACCAAGCGGTATTCATACCACTATGTTTCCACACGCAAAGATCAATCAATGTAATCCATAATAATAGACAAAGAAGAAAAATCACATGGTCATATAAAATTACACAGAAAGAATACATGACAGTATTCAATACACTTTCATTATAAATAAGCCTTATAAGAATAAAGGTTAAAAAACACTTGCTCAATTTTAGTGTCAGCAACAAAAACATGTACAATTACCGTTATACTTTCTATACTACCAATGGTGAACGTTTAGAAACTAACTCTCTGCTACTCAGAATGGTACTGGTAGTTATGTATTTGGTGCTGGGTCTCACCACACAGCTCGCACTCCTAGTGATCCTCCTGTTTTCAGCCTCCCCAGCGCTGGGATTACAGGCGCGCAGCCCCATGCTCAGATTCGGTGAATGCCTCAGGTGGAGGCTGGACTGGTGTTGTGGTACCAGGGATTGAACCCTGGTCCCTGTGTTTGACGAAGCAGGTACTTAGCCCACTGAGATATCTCAGGGGCCTTCCTTGGTAGTTTTGAGATAGACATTCATGTCATTTGAAAATAGGAACTGTTTTTTAACAGTTTGATCCCCTGCACCACATGCTATGCCGGCCCTACCCCCAGGGCGGGCTAAGCCGACCACCAAGACAGGGTACGGTGCTGTACACCTGTAATCCCAGGGCTGGGGTGCTTGGAAACAAGGGGATCACTATGAGCCCAAGCTGCATAGTAAGACCCAGTACCAAATACGTTTTTCTTAAAAAATGGATGTACTTAGGTATAAATCTAACAAAATAGATACAGAATTTTCATGCTGTTGAAAAAAACAACACAGAAAATACAGATAAATGGAATGACACACTATATTTATTTATAGATTAGAATATGTAGCATACAAAGGTATCAGTTCTGCCCAAATTGACATACAGATTTAGTATAATTTGATAAAAACCCTGATGACACTCTCTATAAATATATTCAAAAGTCTTCCAAAAGTTAGATGGAAAAGCAAAGGTGGTGCTGTAATAACTAAAGCAAAATTGAAAGAATAAAGTTAAAAGAAACGGCCTACATAATCTCAAGACTTACCCCAGTAAGCAAGGCTCTGCCGAGTGGCAGACATAGAGACCAATAAAACAGAATACTAGAGACAGGCCCGGCGTGGCCCAGCAAATATGCCCAGCGTGTTTCTTTTTCATTTTCCTTTCTTTCTTTCTTTTTTTAAAATATATTTGGTTGCTGCTGGGTCTCACGATGCAGCTCAGACTCATGGTGATCCTCCTGCTTCCGGCCTCCCCAGTGCCAGATTACGGGTGTGCACCACTACACCCAGGACTCTGGCCTGCTCAGCCCGCCCTAGCGGCAGGGCTGGTGCTGCACGTGGGGCCAAGGATCGAACAGTGCTCTCTGCACTCGCCTGAGCTTGCCTAACCAGAGGTTTAATCTGCTGAGCTATCTCACTGGCCCACCCAGCTTATTTCAACAAAGATATAAAAGCAGAAGAGTGAGAAAAGTCAGTCCTTTCACAAAGAATCAGACATTCATGAGCTAGAAAACAAAAGAGATCCTGACTGAAGTCTTTATAAAAAATTATAGAAAATTAACTTAGAATAGGTAACGGGCTTATGAATAAAGCATAAGACAGTATAAAACAAGAAAAATTCTTTAAGGTATAGGGTCAGGCCAAGAGTTTCAAAGACATGAGCCACAAAAAGATGATTTGATAAACTGAACTTTACCCAAATTAAAATTTTGCTTTACAAAAGATCTGTTGAAAGAATGAATGAAGGGGGCCAGGGAGATAGCTCAGTGGCCTACGCACGTGCCTGGCAAGTACGAGGTCCTGAGTTCAACCCCAGTTTATAAAAGAAACAAAAGGATGAATGACGATACAACAACAAGTCACAAAATGGACAAGTGACTAGGTCCTAAAACATGTAAAAAGTTCTCAACAGTTATAATAAAAAGGTAATGCAATGAGAACATGACATGAACGATGATCTCACTGATGAGGGTGTCCCGGTGGCAAAGAAGTGCACCAAGAGGTGCCTAGCATCCCAGATTTTTAGGAAAATGATGACTCAGTCCTGGCGAGATGCTACTACATATCATCTGAGGGACTAAAACACCAGAAAATGACAATGCAAAATGCTGGCGAGCAGACAGAGAAACTCCATCATCCCTACATTGTTTGAGCAAAAGCAAAACTGCACAAGTGCTGTGGAAAACACTTGGATGGCTTTTAAAAGGAAACGTGATTACCAGGTGGCCTGAATGTCTCTCTAAGGCTTGGCCTCCCAGCAAAGCAGACAAATCCCCATGCACACTGCACCCTTATTCGTGGTTGGTCCAATCTGGAAGTGAACCTCCACTGGAGAGCGCTCAAAACGGCTGTGTTGCACCCTCACACACACGGAAAACTCAACAGGAAGAAATACTGGAATAAGCCACAGCCCAACCGGCACCCAGAGAACTATGGCTGGGGGCCACCCAGAATGAGAATCACTGTAGGACTAAGCTTCTATAAATCACGGCAGGAGGGGGATCCTGGAGACAGAACTCAGGGTCTCTGTCCTGGGCGACATCCCCAGTCCTTGTTTATTTTTTATTTATATTTATTTATTTATTTATTTATTTATTTATTTATTTATTTTTGCTTTGGGTCTTGCCAAGTCACTGAGCCACCCAGGCTGGGCTCCAGCCTGTGACCCTCCTGCCACCCTCCCAGGGTCCTAGGACCACAGGCAAGCACTGCCAATACCCAGGGTATGACTACGTTCACACAAAATCCTAGAAATGACAAAATGATAGAAGTAGAGACCAGATTCGTTGCCCAGGTGTGGAGGTGGAGGGGAAGACGCTACAGTTATCCAAGGACAACCTGTGAGATCTTTAAGGTTACAGAAATACTCTGCATCTTGACTGTATCGACGTCGGCATCCTGGCACTAATATTGAACTATGTTTTTCCATGTTTCTGGATGGAAGCCGCTTTCTGGATTATTCTGTACAGTTGCATATGAATCCACAATTACCTCAAAGTAAAAAATTTAATTTAAAAAACACTGCTCATAGCTGACCCTTGCCCTAGCATAACCATACATGAGAACACAGACACTCAAGGCATGGATAAAAAAATGAACCTGAGGTTTGTCCTGTTCTCCTTGCACCTGGCAGAGATGAAAGAAAAGATGGTCTGGTCCAAAGGGCCAGGAGCAGGGGTCACAACTTCCTGCTGCCTGCCAAATGACATAAGTGACAATAGCCACAATGCAGAATGGACACCATTGAGAATCTGCAGGTTGAGTCCAGGCGTGGTGGCGCACACTTGTAATCCTAGCACTGGGGAGGCTGAAAACAGGAGGATCACTACGAGCCGGAGCTGTGCATGAGACCCAGTACCAAATACATGAGTGATAAAAAAGAAAATGAATCTGCAAGACCCAGGGAAACTGAGTCTCACACCCTCTCCTCAGAAGGGACGTCCCAATCCGGTCAGTGGGTTTCAGCAGCCACAACAGTGTCTGGTAGATGCCTACCTGGCGCAGGAGTCCCCGAGAGATGGAAAGCATTGCATTGACCCTGGTCTGGCCTACTCTGGCCTGACCTGGCCTACTCTAGTTTGGTCTGGTTTGGTCTCATTTTGTTTGGTTTGGGTTTTTGCAGTCCTGAGGAGGAAACCCAGGTCTTCACACTGAGCTACAGCCCCAACTCCTTTTTTAGCTTCTATTTTGAGACAGGGTCTCTCTAAGCATCCCAGGATAACAGGTTATGACACCTGGCTTTGACCTGTGCTTTACAGAAACAGCTAGATGGAGACTGGCACCCTGCTCTGTAATTCGGGCTGGCCTTAATTAAATTCACTATGTAGCCCAGGCTGGTTTTGAACTCACAATGATCCTCCTACCTCAGCCTCCTGAGTGCTGGGATTGCAGATGTGAGCCACCAAGCCAGGCACATTCTTCTCTTTCAAATAGAGTGTGTGTTCTTACACTTCAAAAGCAATGACCCAAGCATGCCGCAACTATCTAGTGACCAAAAAGAGTAACCGCATTTGCACTGGAGAAAGTGGAGGACGCCGTGCGCCCAGAGTGACTGGTTTGGGACACGTGCCAGGCGCTGATTGCCCCAGTCTGGAACTCCACGCACCGGTCAGCTGTGGCTCTTTCACGCTGCTCAAGGAAAGTCTGTCTGAGGAAGGAATCAACGGAGAGCGGAGCTGAATGATGAGGAGAGACCGAGCCCCACCGCCATTGGGGATCTGGGTCAAATCATGCCTGAAGCGACTCTGTCTTTTCTTTTGCAGGAACTGACAAACTCCCTTTGCACTGAAGCGACGGCAGATTATTTCTGTCACCTGCAACCGCGAGATCTAAATAACAGACAGACGTGGGCTGGTGGACGGGCAAGCCCCAGTGAACCGTCATCGTGAGGATGGCTCAGCGAACGCTGGCCCTGGAGGGAGGTGCGGACAAGACTTCCTGCGAGGTGTCTGCCTGAAGTTTCAGGACTATGCTACAGCTGGGGGGCACAAGGGAATTCCCCAGAGGGACAAATCAGCCCCTGATCCTCTGCTTTACCGCCGCCAGTAAGGCCTCCCTGATAGCTTCCGACTGTGGACTGCCACTTCCCACCCCCTCTACCAGGCCTTTCTGTGGCTAGTGCCCTGTCACTGTAGCAGAAGGTCCCCTCCTCAGGGAGGCTGTCCCTCGCTGCCCCTCCGGCTCCCTTCTCCTCGCTCCCTGCCCACCAAGGGACATTGGTATCCTCTGCCAGCCTCTTCTGCCACGCTGCCTGTTCCCTGGAGTCGGCAGCACCGGGGCTACCAGTCCCTGCCAACATGAGCCTCTTCTCATTTAGGTAATGGACGTCGGAGGCCACACGCCTCTCAGTGGAGACAGCGGCTGGGCCCGGCCTTTGGAGGCTGAGTCCCGGGCTGCCACGCTCGCCAACCTGCTCTGCTTCGAAGCTGCCGGGAAATGAAACTGATTCCTCGGCCCCGCCCCACCCCGCACCCACCCACCCGCCTGGACCTGTCCTGGAGCCAGCCAGAGTACGGACTGAAGGCTCTGCCTACCGCGACCCCAAAGTCACCTCTCTGCCTTTAATCTGCAGGGGTTGAGAGCTGTGTCCTCGTGTCAGGAAGGTGACTAAGACCTTGTTCCTGCTCCTGCCCTGGATCCAGGCCCTGCGGGAGTGCCTGCCAGCCGCTTTCAGCCTGGGCTTGCTTTGTCCAATGCGACTACGGCAAACGCCGTGCACGATGGCCGCGCTTGTGCGTCCCCACCTCCTGCCCGGCCGCTGTGTCCTGCGTGAGGACAAGGTGCAGGGACGTGCGGGCCAGCCCAGGTCAGCCAGCCCCAGGCCGGCTTCAGGAGCATGAGCCAGCCCAACGGAGAGCCGCTAAGCCAGTGCAGGCCGACAACCCCGGCTGGCTCACAGGTGCATATGAACTCATAAATGCCATGTAAGTCACCGACTTCAGGGCGACTGGTGCAGGCTACTGTGACAATCAGCCACTGAATCAACAAAAAACACCAGGAGGCTGAAGAGCCTGGAGACGCTGGCAAGCTGGACCTTCACAAGGGGCTCCAAGTCATTCTCCTTCTAGTACCTCACTCAAAACCGGTCACTCAAGGGCCAGGGTTGTAACTCAGGGGCATAAGCGTCTGCCTGGCAAGCACTAGGTCTTGAGTTCAATCCCCAGTACCCAAAAAAACCCTGGTCACCCAAGAATTCACCCAGGGTTTTCATGGTGGGTAACCCTAAGAATCCTACATCACCCCCCAACTTCACAGGTTTTTATCTGGTAGGCAAAGCAGTCAGCAAGGGTTACAGAAACAGGACCTGTGAGGAGGATCTGACACTGTCCCCATAACTCCAACCGCAGCCCCAGGTGGCAGGTGTCTTATCCCTATTTACAATGGAAAACTAAGGCCCATGAAGAAAGCGCAGTGCCTCCCTGGAGTCACCCCGCTGGCAGGAAGGCAGGCCAGGAGCTGTCAGTCTAGAGCGTCTGAGTGCAGAGCCCTTCCTATTGTTGCCAGCATACACGCAGCCTCCCAAAGAGGGCCACTGCCGGGAACAGATGCTGGCAGGTCAGCTCACCCCAGGGGACAGCTAACTCCAGGGGACAGCTAACCTCTGGCCGCAGCCCCCTACCCGCCACCTCCCAGGACTTAGCCTCTTTTTTTTTTTTTTTTTTTTTCTTTGTCTTTTTGAGACAGGGTCTCGCTATGCAGTTCAGGCTGGCCTTGAGCTCACTTTTGTAGCCCAGTCTGGTCTCGAACCCGCAACAATCATCCTGTCTCAGCCTCCCAAGTACTGGGATCACAGGCGTGTGCCACCATGCCCAGCAATTCTTTCAAGCTCTAGTAAGCCTGTTTGTTTAAAAATTCTTTTCTAGATGGAAGGAACTCAGCAGTTACCTCTGCACACAGCCTTAAGTGCACATATTGGCCAATCTTTACAGGCTTAATTGTCTATAAAATTAGCCCCCATGCAGGAGCCAGATGGCCTCAGTGCCACGCACACTGCGGGCTTCCCAGCCCACGCGCCTCTCAGGGCACAGCCTCCCCACGGGTGTCACGCACTCTGGGGCCCCCTGGGCCCAAAATGAGGCTGGGCCACTCACCAGATGTGTGACCCAGGCCTCAGTGTCCCCACCTGTAAATGAGTGTAGCCATAGTAATGTGTCACAAGTTTAAGAAGATTAAGTCAAGCAATGTAGGGAATTGGACACACACACAAAGTGACAAAGTATGTTAAGTTTTAAATATTCCCATATTTCCCCCCACACCCCAGGTTCCTGACTCCTGAGTCTCTCCTCCTGGCCCCTGAATCCTGCTGTTCAGGCCTGCATTTATGATTCAGAGGACAGGAGATTCTGAAGAAAAAGGTAAGAGATTCAAGAATCGGAACTTTAAAGCTCCAAGACACTAATTTCTGATGGAGTTCCCAGTTTAAAGTGTAGACCACAAGGAAAAATAAATGGAGAGCTATGTTTTAGCTAGAAGCCATCCTCTAGGTATGGGGAAAATCCTAGGCCAAACCAGCTAACGCCATAAAGGAATTTATTAGTTCAGGTAACTCACAGAGGCGGGGGAAATCTGTTTCAGGGGTGGTTCACCCAGGTGTCCAACCCATCTCCCAGAGTCAGCTCGGCTTTCCGCAGAAGCTGCTCCAGATGAGGTTGCATCCCCACTTCCATTGGCTTCCTCACATGAGGGAGGGGGAGGAGGCTCTAGGTAGCTCCTCCCAAAACCTAGAGCCATCTCTCATTTTATTGGCTCCAAATTGTTCACGTGTCCATCTCTGAACCAATCATTGAATGGTGTGTACTGATTGGATAAAATCAACCAGGACTCCTTCCAGGAACTTCTTTCTCTCCAATCACAGAAAGACTATTGGGCGAAAGGGGAGCTTCTATAACTGGTGAGGTAGCCAAGGCATAAAGTTTATGCCACAATAAGTAGACTAAAAAGAGAATAGATGAACAGCTTGTTAAAAGTTATCTTATCCAGATTAAATTACCACTTCTCTAAAGTGCTTTTATGGATTATAATTTATTCGACAATCATAGCCGTATACTACAAAACTACACTGTTGTCAACAGAAATACAAAACATACAAGTGCTCACATAGGCAGCATCAGTATGTTGTAGGCTGCAGCATCTAGGTGCACATTTGATTCACTCAGGGATGTTCACACAGCCAAGCTGTCTGGTGACACATGTCCCAGGACATACCCTGGCTATTAAGCAATTGTAATTTATGGAACATTCCTATGGGGCTCTCATGGTCACATCACCTGTCATTGTCTCCTTTAGAACATGATGCACAGAAGACAAAAGAGCTCTCCAAGCAGATCTGGCCACCAGAAAGCCCCCAAGGGCTGCCACCTCTGGTGATGACAGTAACCACCCACAGTGATTGAGGAATTACTATCTGGGCATGCGATGTACAGATAAACTCTTTCAATGCTGATACCAGCCTGTGGAAGTGGGCTCCATGATTGCCTCCAGAGGGCAGAGAGACCAGGAGTGACTTGCCGGAGATCATGCGGCTCATGAGGGACAGCCTGGGGCTGAATCCAGGCAGGCTCGTTCAAGATCATGCCTTGCATTGCTTCCTTTCCACGGAGCAACGACAGGGCCCACAAGCCTCAGGGGCCCTGTATTCATTAATTCACTTGACAAATATTTATTGATTATGATGTACCAAAGAACCTGTGAGGCTTGACTGACCACATGGCGAACACTTGGATGTTAGAAATATATTACAGGAAGAGACACATTGCTGATGCCTTCCCATGATACACCTGAGCTTCAAGTCTACCTACGCCATGGCGCTTCCGCTTCCAGAAGCGGCTCCACAAGTCCCTCTCTGTGTCTTTAATTGTGCTGCCCTGGCTGCCCCCATGCTCTGAATCAATTCGTAAAGTTTACTTCTTATCAGCTCTTTGACTTTGGGGGAAGAGACGGAAGTTGCCAGATGCGGTGAATGAAGTGGACGAGGACACATCGTGACATGCCGAGGAGCCTGCTTTCTATCGGGTGACGCACAGCAGAAGCAGTCACTATATTTTCCAGCACATCTCCTCAGGACACTCATAAAGGAGGATTTCTAGAGCAGCTTCAGAACACCAGCATAAGGGACTATTCTCCAGGCAAAGGAGAACATGTTGAGGGGGATTAATGGTCCTGTGCTTTTATTACTCCACTCCTCCCTGGCATTTCTGGGGATAGCGCCTTAGCCTGCCACATATTTATCTTTTCCCCTTCACATCTACCTACCCACCTGGCACAATGCTTCTTATGGTAATAAATTCTCATAGACCTTGGCCACGCACCATGTAAGCCTTTACTGTTCATTCATTCATTCATTCACTTCTTCAACAAGCACTTCTTGAACACTGACTCTGATTGGTGCCCAGTGGACCTTCCTGACCTGGCCCCGCCCTCTGCATTTATTTGCTAATTGTACCCAGTATGCAATAGGGAAAATCTCAGGGGTGTCACGCACAGTTTTACAGTGTGTACACTTCACAGGGGGACCCAACAGGTGCAGTGGCTGAGGCAAAACCCACACCCTTCGCTGCCCTGTCAGATCCTGTGCTCAGGCTCTCAACCAAATCTATCTCCAAAACTACCTCGTATAACCAAGATATTCGGTGCTAGCAGGGCCACATCTAAGCCTGTTCTAATTTACACCCGGGGGCCACATTAAATAACTGCTACTGGGCCAAAGCTGCTCCCAGCCTCACCTCCCTCCCACCACTCAGAGTCCTGGCTGTCCTGCCTGGTGGGTTCTCAGCAGAGCTGCCATCCACCGCGCCTCCTGGCCCCACTGTCCATTCTGCACAGTGGTCTTGGTTCAAACCTGGGAGTCCTGCCTCCTGCATTTGCACCCCAGAGCTGTTCCTCTGCTGGGGTGCTGGCTGGCTAGCTCTCCTCCTGGGGCTTTGCATTCTGCTATTCCTCACTCACCCCAGAGCCCCAGAGCATAAGGAAGACCAGACTTCAAGAAGGTGGGAAGCTTCTCCCAGCGCATGGAGATAAGGTCCATCAGCCAGGGCTACGGCCACCTCCCTGCAGCCCAACCCCAGTGCAGCCAGACCAGCAGAGCCCCAGGGCCGAGGCTTGCCGTGAGCACTGCCCAGGCGGGGGCCATGCACCGTGGTCCGGCCTCCATCCATATCCTCTCAGTCCCCTTCACCAGTGTCCTGCCTGAGTGGCCTGAGAACCACCAGAGCCATGGACCAAATATTCAGCCCTTGCCTTTTCCTAAGATGTCACCTGTACTGCCTCTGGGCTCCTCTGGGGGACTGGACCCAGAGTTTTCTCCAGAGGATTTCATCTGACACAGTACCTTTGTTGGGACTGTCCCCTCTCTGTCTCAAGCTTTCAGTCCCCAGTGGGTGTTTCCTGGAAATGCTTTTTTTTAAAAAAAAACTTTATTTTATTTATTTATTTTTTTTTTTTGGTACCAAGGATTGAACTCAGGACCTTGCACTTGCCAGGCAAGCACTTATTCTACTGAGCTATCTCCTCAGCCCCTGGAAATGTTTGGTGATAGAAATCTCACCCATATTGCATCAAAGGGTCTGATTGGAGAAGCTCATCTTGCCCGGGAATCAGTCGGCCAGGTCACACAGGCTGAGTGTCCACTGCCCACTCCCACTTCTCCTCCTCCATTGTTTCATAAGGCATGTGCCATGGACCACAGAGGCCCTGGCCTGGGTCACGTAACAGCTTCCATTGGTCCCTATGGCATCTCTCTCTCTGTCTCTCTCTCTCTCTCTCTCTCTCTCTCTCTCTCTCTCTCTCTCCAAGCCTCTGCAAAAAGTAATTTGCAAAGCTCCGTCCCTCCCGCTCTCTCTTCCTCCAGTTAAACCTGGGTGAAAGTGTTCAAGGACTCCCAGAGATGTTTCTCTAACTGACAGCTTTATGGGGCAATAGCGGCTGGTGTTATATGTGCCTTCAGATAGGCAGGTCTTTTTATACTGTGTGTGTCCCCATAAAAATGATTGGTTTTAAGCTGTTATTCTAATATTGCTGTGACTGTAACATTGGAGCTGACAGTCTCCGAAGACGGGTATCGCAGCCCGAGGCCGAGGAGAGGGTCCCTCTGGTCGGCGTGGCCAGTGGGCGAGGCCGGCTGGGCTCCGTCCACGGGCAGGTAGGGGCTCGAACTTGTT
The DNA here is from genome assembly GCA_004027915.1 of Capromys pilorides. Classification (NCBI taxonomy): domain Eukaryota; kingdom Metazoa; phylum Chordata; class Mammalia; order Rodentia; family Capromyidae; genus Capromys; species Capromys pilorides. The sequence continues at coordinate 11,741 of PVKN010000883.1, forward strand.
ATTTTTATTTTATTATAAAGATAATGGTTCACAAATGACAGCTTCATAAATAATCAAAACTGCCTTGAAGATTGGATAAAACCGGAGACCTGAGGAAGAGCGACGGACAGAAGCCAGAGGGATGGAAAAGACACGTAAGGGTGCGCGGGGGGAATCTGAAGCTGGGAATCTGTAAGCAATGGGCTACAAAGCGGACAGGGAGACAGAGATGGGGACAGACAGCAGGGGAAGGAAGGGAGGAAGGAGGAGGGGCGCATGCGCAAAGCCTGAGGCACGCACCCGCCCACAGACTCCGCCAATCTCCGTGGCCAGACCTGGGGAAAGCAGGGGAGAGAGCTCCTCCAGGCAAGTGCAGCAGGCAGAGCACCAGAATGCAGAAGCAGGAAGACTTCTAGAAGAAGCAGCAAGTGGAGAAAGAAAAGGAGAAAGGAGGAAAAGGAAGGAAACCAAGGCAGGCTGGCGGTAAAGGGGACTCCCTCGCCACGGAAAGCCTGAACAGTCAAGAGCGGAGACTCGGGACCGGATGGCCTGGTCCCGGTCATGGTTCTGCTTTTTGCTCATAGTTGAGTAGCCTCAGTTTTATCATCTGTAAAATGGGAGGGTGGGCAGACACAGGACCCACCTGGCCTTCCTGTGTGACCCCAACATCTCCTCGGGACTGCTAGGGCAGGCAGTCCTGATGGTCTCCTGATCCTCCTGCCCTCAGGGGACACTTTCAGTTGGGGTTGGAATTAAAACCTTGCTTCCCACAAAATGGAATTCAGCAGAAGCGAGAGACGTCATTTCCGAGATTAGGTGGAAAGCGCCTAAGCCTTCCACCGCCCTAGCCCTGTCTTGGACGCGGAAGCCGCGGGACCGGAAGCCGGAAGTCGTGGCCTTGTAGATTGTGGAATAAGGAAACCATGCGGTGGGAGCCTGAGGTCTCCTGACAAAGGCCTCTGAGCACCCATGGTCTGCCCGATGTGACATTTGTGAGTCACCAAGGAGCCTGGCAGTAACCTCAGCCTTGAGAAAGAGCCTCAGCCAGCGGACCCAGTTGAGTGCACCCAACTCACTCAAGGGCTAAGCTAACGTTTGTCCCTTTAACTTCGGTGCTTGGGAAAAACACACCATGCGGCAGTGGGCAGTGCAGGCCTTGGCACCTGCAGTGGGAGCCGCAGTGAGGAAGGGAGCTACGGCTCGTGTCTCGGTGTCTCCCCGAGCCTCATGCAGTCATGGCTGGGGTCTTCTAGAGTTTGAGATTAACTCATGATTCACTGGGATTATGGGTAATCCAAGGCTGAGATTATGAGTTTTAGTACTGCTGGGATTATGAGTGTGAGTGTTACACCCAGCCTGAAACAAAGAGACACACTCTCTCTGTTGTCATTATTGCTGTCCCACCACCATGAACTGGATGCTCTCTACCAGGTGCCACTTAGCCTTGTAGTCAGCCAAATATGAACTAAAACCTCCAGCAACTGTGAGCTGAATAAACCTTTCCTTCCTCCATTTTGGGTGTCGGGTGTTTGGCCCAACAATGAGACAAAGGGGTACCAGTGTATAGCTTAGGAGCAGGCAGGGTGAAAGGATGCCATGGAGTGCCCAGGGGAAGGGCCAGGTTGGCTCATCGGCTGTCACTGAAGCCTACATGCGAGGACAGTGAGGGCTGGGGGTCAAATGGAAGTGAGGAGAGGACGTGGACAAAGGGACGACTCTGCCTCGCTGTGACGGAGAGCTCCACGGCAATCAAGGCTCCGTAGCATGGATGCGGGATTGAGCCCAAGGGGCTGGGCCAGCATGGGCGAGTGAGGGGTGACGTCACCAGCTTCGTGTGGGTGACGTCACTGCCTCATGTGGTCGGACGCTCACCAGGAAACACGCAGGGACTGGCGAGCGGCCCCTTCTGCGCTGCTTAGCACTATGGACCCCAACACTCACATTCTTTAATTTGTTTTTATAAGAACAAGGTTTTCCAGTCCCGTTTTCGGGGGTATTTTGGGTTTTTTTGTTTCTAACACTCTGTGTGACAAGATCTGGCTGAATGACTACGTTGTCCAGAATGGGTGTGACCCTCATCCCTCGTCCCTCAGCCTTGCCCAGTGGCGGGACGACAGGCGGACACCACCATGCCCAGCTGAATCTACCAATTTTATAATCGCGTTTTCTGTTCCCAATATCAGAAGCCACGCCCGGGACGGCACATATCTATTCTCCGGCAGCTCCCGAAGCCAGTTCCAGAGCCCCAAGGCGAGTTCTGCAGGACTCACCCCAAGACGCCAGCAGTTGTGGGGTGTTCTTTTCTTTTTTTCTGGCGATGCTGGAAGGTGAACCTGTCTCCTCTGTCGCCTCTTGCGGTTTCTTGGAGCTTTCTGCAGGCCGCGGATTGCGGCTCCATCCCCTTCTGCAAAGACCAACACAGCAGCTTCTAGGCTCTCTGCCGGCTCTGTTTCTACTGCTGCATCCCTGCCCTGACTCAGACCCCGAGATATCCCAGGACCGCTCCCCTTGGGCAAAGTCCTGAGCTCAGCCCCGCCTGCCCTTGCCCAGGAGGACGGGCATCTCAGGGACTTCTTCTCTCTACCAGGCCTTTCTCACACCGTCTGTCCCCCAGAGCTAGGGCCATTATCCCCTCTGCTTCTGAGCCTCATCTCTGCTTCTTATCAATAAAGACGCCTCTTCCTGTGTCCTGCGCCCCATCTCCTCGTCTAGAAGGCAGAACATCAGCTCCCGTGGGCTCCGGGACTCGTGTCGTGCTTGCTACTTGTTACAGTCTGGATACAAAATGTTCCCCAAAGGTTGGCGGGCTGAGGCTTTATCCCAAGGCAGCGGTGCTCAGCGGTGGGCAAAGCGATGGAATCGTGAGGGCTTTGATCTCGAAAGAGAATCCATCCACTCCTGGGCAGCGTGGACCTCGGGAGGTGCTGGGAACTGGAGGAGGCGGGGTTCAGGTGGAGGGAGGGGTCACTGGCGATGAGCTTTGCAGGGGACGTTTGTCCTTGGTCTCTTCCTTTCCCCTTCTCCTTCTCTTCCTTCTCCTTCTTTACCCTCCCCCTTGCCTGCCTCTCTCTCTCTCTCTCTCTCTCTCTCTCTCTCTCTCTCTCTGTCTCTCTCTTTCTGTCTCTCTGTGTGTCTGTCTCTGTGTGTGTGTCTGTCTCTATCTCTACCTCTCTGTGTGTCTGTCTCTCTCTCTCAATCTGTGTGTGTGTATCTGTCTGTCTCTATCTATATCTCTGTCTCTGTGTGTGTATGTCTGTCTGTCTATCTGTCTGTCTCTCTCGATCTCTGTGTGTGTCTCTCTATATCTCTCTGTGTGTCTGTCTCGGTGTGTGTCTGTCTCTATCTCTCCCTCTCTGTGTGTCTGTCTCTCTATCTGTGTGTGTGTATCTGTCTGTCTCTATCTATATCTCTATCTCTGTGTATGTCTGTCTGTCTGTCTATCTCTCTGTGTCTGTCTCTTTCTCAATCTCTATGTGTATGTGTCTGTCTCTATCTTTCTCTCTGTGTCTATCTCTATGTCTCTCTCTCTCTCTCTCTCCCTCCCTCCCTCCCTCTTTTTCTCCCCCCCCCCCACACACACACACACACTCCTGCCTGGCCTAAGGTCATATTCAGCATCACTACAGGCCTACATCCAACAGAGTCAAGTGACCATGAGCCGAAATTTCTGAGACCAGGAGCCAAAAGAAACCTTTTCACTTCTTCTCTCAGTTACTTCTGCCATAGCGACAGAAAGCTGGCCAGCATGCCGCAGTACTGCCAGCACTTGGGAGACCCAAGACCATGCTAGCTACTTTTCGAAAAATGCACTGAGGGAATGCATTTTCATAGCCCGGGGTAATGACTACAGGGTCAAGGAGGCAGAGCTGCAGGTCAGCTGGGAAGCTCTGCGTTTTGAGACCCACGTGGAGGCCACTGTGGAAGGCACTGGGCTACCTTAGTCAGCCTCCCCATGGCCCAGGCTAGAAGGGCCCTGCCTAGCAGCAGCCGTGCATGCAGCTCTGCAGCCGGGACCCCAGGCGCCAACGCTTCAGCCTGCATCACCGGCCACATGCTGACATCAGGGACAGCTGTGGATGCTTTGCCACAGCCATCCAACCCCTACGCCTCCTGGGGCTCCTCAGTCCTCCCTGCCCTCTCCAAGGCTTCCTCCTCGCCCTTACTGCAGGACCCGCCTCCTGAACCAGACACGCCTCAGGCTCGGTGGTAACAAAAGGCAACGCTTGTTAAAGGTTTACCATGTGCTTGGTGATCGCTGTATACCATCTACTTTAATCTTTTGGATTCCTCATTTTACAGATGAGAAAACAGGCTCACAAAGATAGAAAAATTTATGGAAGACGAACTCAGCTGGGACGAGAACCACAGCTTAAATCCAGCAAAGCCAAGTCGAGAGCCTGGGACGTTATCCAGCCAAGCTGCTCTGCTACCTCAGAACCAAGGCATGAAGTTAGGACACAGGGTCCTAACTTTCCCTAGAGACCTAAAGCCTATGCCTAGAACAGGGGCATCACTTAGGAACCAGGCCCTCCTGCAGGAGGTGAACGGCAGGGAGGAGATGGGAGACACTTCCTGTGTATTTCCTGCCTGGCATTGCCACTGGAGCTCCGCCTCCTCTCAGAGGCTCTCCTGGAAGCAGGAACCCTGCGGTGAGCTGGGCAAGCTGGGTGTGTGAGGAATCCAGGGCGCACAAACCATTCCCCAACCCTACCTGCACCCTGGTGCAGGGAAGAGCCACTTTCCATGAAACCGTCCTTGGCACCATAAAGGCTGGGACCTCTGCCTTATACAGAGGGCGGCTAGGACCAAGCAGAGCGTTCAGCTGAAGGCGTGAAGTGAATTGTCTCCCGTGCTGCGCCTCGATGCTCCGAGCTACAAAATGGACATCCTGATGCATCTCTTCTACAGACGTGAGGGCTGAGGTTTGCACCTTCGATCTCAGTGCAGGGCAGGCGCCTAGCGGTGAAAACTCAGTACCAGCTACTGAAACAGAACTGGGTGAGAGCAGCCCGCGGGTGGATGCCCTGAAGGAAGCAGAGGCCTCGTCACAGGGTCACCATGGCCGTCAACCCCACTTCATGCTCTTCACCCGAACCTGTCCAATGACAAAGAAAAGTCACTGTTGCTCTCCACCCCGAGAGAACCATGTCGACACCCACACTGCCATTCTCTGAGCCCCGTAATCTGCCGTGTTGATGGAGCGGCAGCCTAGACGGCATTTTGAGCCCATTTGGCAAATGCAATTAATTCCGTCAGCAGTAAATTGTCCTTTCCTAATTGTCCATATGGACAGGGAAAGACACAGAATAAAAAACCATTAATGTCACTTGCGTGCCAGTCACGAGCTGTCCTGGCAGTTGCCTCAAAGCTGACCCGGCGCTGTGGTGGGCACCACGTTTGTGTCCCTGGCACTCCCACATGGCAGAGGCCCTGGGGAGTGGCCTCAGCCTGAGTGGCACCGTGGGCAGCCACTGTGCACCTGCTGGGCCAGGCCAGATCCTCAGGCCGGCCTGCTCCTCCTGCCGTGGGTCCTGGGTATTTCCAGACAGCAGTGGCAGGGAGAAGACCAGCATAGTTACACCGACAGGGTCCCTTCCCTCCCAAGCCCTGCCCGGCTCACCCAGCTGCACTTGTCTTCTGAGTTCCTATGTCCCCTTGGGCCACCTCCCTGGCCATTCCTGACCTCAGCAGAGCCACACTTGAGCCATTGGTGGCCACTATACCAACAACAGAAACCCCTCCCTGAAAAATGCCCCTCTACCCTACACATTGCACCACCCCACACAAGCCTCCCTCTCTCTCTCTCTCTCTCTCTCTCTCTCTCTCTCTCTCTCTCTCCCCCCCCCCCAATGCAAGAGTGCATACACACAGACTAAAATCAACCAGAGGGCTGGGGCGATAGCTCAGTAGAATAAGCACTTCCCTGGCAAGCACAAGGGCCTGAGTTCAATCCCTGGTACTACAAAAATAAATAAATGATATCAAGTCCACCAGAGCCTCTCTACTGTTGTATGTTGTGTGTCGGTGCCAAAGGAAACGAGAAGACCTGATGAAGGTAGCTCAGAGGACTCAGTGAGATCTGTCTCTCTCAAAGTGAACCCAGAGCCTCAGAAGCATGTTCCTTTTATTTAGATCATACAATAGAAGGATTACAGGGAGGAGAGGAGATAATCACCCCTGTCTCAAGTAAGGTCCGAGACATCAATCAGGATAAGTTGTTACGGCCTTTTTAAATCCTAGCTTTCTGAAATCCCTAAGTAACAGATCACAACCCACCCTAAGCTTTGTTTATTGTTCTTCACTTCCTTAAGATGCTAGTTTCTTATCTTTACACTCTACATTCACACAGATTCCCGGAAGCAAAAGATGGGCCTAGGACTCAACTCAGCTTGGATAAAGTGGGAAGGTGATAGCTCTTGTCAACGAACAGTCTGACGGGTAAGAAGAGTGCCCTGTCCTAGCTCCGCCTCCACCTGGCCGGGCTCTATTCCTCAGCAGCCTGTGCGATCCCTAGACGTGCCAGGCTAGCATCCTTCTGCCTTCGCCGCACAGCACGAAGACAAGGTTTTTGTTGCCGAAGTCCCGGAAGGTCCTCATCTACTTCAAGGTCCGTCCGGGCTTCCAGATCTCGCAGTGGCCAGGAGCCGAGGCGCACACACGGATGTGCCTGGACCTCAGCTTCCTTGCTAGAGCTGGAGGAAAACAGGAAGAAGGGTCCGGCCTCGGCTACGTGGATTCAGTGGTGGGGCAGGGGGTGGGGATGCTCTCGGCAAAGGGAAGCCGCGGGACCGCCCCGGGAAAGGCTCCGGGAAAGGCAGCCTGAGCTGCGCAGCGCGCTGGCTCAGGGGCTGGGGCGTGGGTGGTGCACTCATCCACGGGAGCTAACTGCGTGGATGGAGACACCGGGCAGGAACGTGCAGACAGCGCTGTGGGCGCAGTGGCAGAGCAACCCCGTCTGCCAGGCAAAAACTGAAGCCAAATGAGACCTGGAGCAAAGGGTCTCCCAAGGTCACCGAGCCCGCGCAACCTTCCGGTCCCCTGTGAAGCCGGCCCCTGCGGACCTGCGCATTCAGCCCAGGACAGAGGAGAGAGCCCAGCCCCTGCTGTCTTCACGGGGCAACCCTTCCGTGTCCCTTCCTGGAGCCTCTCTTCTCTGCCATTTCTCTGGGCCAAGTAGGGCTGAGCCCGTACCTCCCACCTAGGAAAATGAAAACGGACGTAACCCTGGATTGCTGCAAGCTGGGACAGCGCCCAAGGGAAGGAGCGAGGAGCAGCAGCTAGGACAGATGGAGACAGGGAAAGACATTGTTGAGCCTGTGAATTCAGCCACGCCTGGAGCCAAGCTACCCTGCGGAACTTCTGGCGACGGCACAGAGCGATACGTCCTGTTCCTGCTTATGCGCGACACAGGCAGAGTCCAGCCATCCTGATTTTTTTTTTTTTTTAATTTTATTTATTTATTTATTTATTTGCTTGTTGTGTTTGTTTGTTTCTTTAGTTATTCATTTTGTGGCTGGCTCAGCCTGCCCTGGTGGTGGCGCTGGCGCAGCATGTGGTGCCGGGGATCGAACTGTAGTCCCCACAGTTGCCTGAGCCCTCCTAAGCAGGCGCTTTAGACCACTGAACCATCTCTCCGGCCCCCGTCCTGATTTTTTAATAAAGGGGCTGGGGAGATAGCTCCATGGCACAAGTGCCTGCCTGGCAAGTGCAAGGTCGTGAGTTCGAACCCCAGTCACACACACACACACACCCACAAAGTCCTGATGATAGGCTCTGCTGTGAGCCCTTTTCCCGACTTGACTTGACTTTTGCTGTTTGTTTATTCATTGGCAAAGAAGCAGCCTAGAGGACACGCAAAGGGCAGGAGCCCAGCAGGGCACCGCTCCCGGCAGCCTCAGCGCCAGCTCTCCGACACACTTGTCCCTAAGCGCTATCCTCCCTGAGTCAGGTCTAAGGTGGGAACAGGGGTCGGCAGCTTGGGGCACCCTCCCGCAGGTCCTGCAGTGAAAACTCACACGCAGGGTGCGGGCCTGAGCCCTCCTTCAGCCTCCTCAGGCCCCCTCCACCACCGCTCACACCACCATGAGGACCGCAGTAAAGAGCGCGAGGGCGACCACCGGGCCCTTCCTCTGCAGACAGAAGTCGGTGCCAAGCAATTCTCCTGTGTACGGCTCGTGCTGTTCACAGGCGAGGCCCGCCACGCTCCACCTGGTCTATGGCTTTGCCAGGCACTGCCACTCTCTGATGCAGTCCTCTGCTGGACCTGTGTGCTGGGGACCAGGTCTGCCAGAATACACCAGAGGTGCTGGTTCTGTCCCTGGAAGGTGCGGAGGTGGCCGCGCTGCAGCGAGACGCCCTTGGCATCCAGACAGCTCCGGGCCACCGGTGAGCTGTGGCTCCCAGCCCTGCTGAGATGCTCACTGGGAAATGCAGGGGGTGGTGCCCGCCTCAGGGGAGCCGAGTGGAGCACAGCGCCTGGCACAGGTAGGTGCACCCGGAGAAAAAGGAATGACCCGTTTCACCTCCCAGACCTGCCCGTGCAAACACTGCGTCACCTCCCTGGTGTACCTAAGAAAGCAAAGAAAACCCGAAAGGTAAGGGGGACCCTGTGACAGAGAAAACAACAACTGGGTGAGGGAAAGGAGAAAACCACACCCCAGACAGCTGAGATGATGGTGCGACTAACTTCCATGGGTTTGTTGAAAGGAACAATTAATGCTTAATTTTTTGACCAATTTTACATGTTTATACCTGATCATCTATAATTGCCTCTTTTTCTTTCTTTCTAACTCAGGGCCTTGAACTTGCCAGGCAAGAACTTAAGCCGCTGTGCCATCTCCCCTGTCCTGTATCCGGACATCTCAGCCCCTATTTTAAGGGCAAGATGCAGTATAACAGCCATTGTTGAATTCCCAGCATCTTATTTTTGAAACTCTGTATCATTTCTAATGTTTTTTATTTCTTATCCTCTTTAAAATAAAATTTTAAAATGAGAAAACAAAGAAATCTCTCAAATGGAATTAAATTAACTGTGGCATTTCAAATTGAGAATTAAATAGAATACTTTATGAATCATACAATTACTGTCATTATTATTACTGTCTTTAAAAAATCCGAATGGAAAGGTTGTATAATCAAGATGCCACCTCTTAAGGAGTTGACCTTCCTAATGAGGAATAAAATATAAATTCCATTTTAAAAGAAGGAGAAAAAGGAAAGAAGGAGGGACAGGAAGAGAGGGAGGGAGAAAGAGAGAGGGAGAACAGCAGAGAGGGAGGGAGGGAAAGAGGGAGGGAGAGCAAGGAGAGGGAGAAAGCAAGAGAGGGAGGGAGAGGGAGGAAAAGAATAGGAGCGAGAAGGAGGTAAAGAGAGCAAGGGAGAGAGAGGGACAGAGCAAGAGGGAAGGAGAGAGGAAAAGAGAGGAGGAGGGAGAGGGAGGGAAAGAGAGAGGGAAAGGGAGACGAGGGAGGGAGGGGAAAGAGGGAACTCGCACAGCCCTGGGTGCACAGTGTGGGGTTGGCCCTCACCCCTGAGTCTACCCTTCATCCCCGCGGCCTCCTTGTCCACCCAGGCATCTGGGCCGAGTGCCCACTGCAGTCCTCGCGCCCTGTCACCAGCGACACCAGTGCAGGAGCAGCTGACTTTGCTCATACAGCATCTGTGTTGTGCCGGGTTCCAAACTGGTACAAAGGCAACTCAGGCCGCAGCTGCGTCTCCCTCAGCCTGAAAGCAGCTTAAATATTCCAGCGACCACTAATAGTTACATATCAGAAAATGCACAGCAGAGTCGTAAGCATCTAAATATCTTCCTGGGCTTGGCGCCCACACCTAAGAAGCCCAGCATTCTGGGAGGCTGAGACAGGAGGACTGCAAGCTCCAGTCCAGCCTGGGAAAGACCCTGCCTCAAAATTTACAAAGGGCAGAGGCCCTCAGTTCAATCCCTAGTATGGGAGGAAAAAAAACAAACTTGAGGATCCAGATTTATAAGGCATGATCAAAAACACAGTGAATGGAAGGCAGGCTTGCAGAAGAGTGACAGTGTCCTTCTCCGACTTCTTTGTCACATCTGGCTCTGTGCACCCCTGCAGCTCTACCCTAAAGTCTGAATGACGCAAAAAGGGAGGAGTTTGATTCTGCACATCAAGGCAGCTACAACAACACAACTAAAGACATACAAAAAGGAGTCCAGGGCCCAGGGACATACCTCAGTGGCACGCTGCCTTCCTGGCAAGCACAAAGGTTCCGAATTTGAATCCTGGTTAATAAATAAATACAGAAGGAGTCCAAGAAATGCTCCAGGAAGTGCAAGAAGGGTGGATTAAGAGTTTTTGAGGCAGGGGCTGGGGAGATAGCTCAATGGAATAAGTTCTTGCCTGGCAAGCACAAGGGCCTAAGTTTAATCCCCGGTTCCAAAATAAGAGTTTTTGAGGCAAAGTGGAATATTGTAAGGCAGATTCATGGCCATGCATTTTTTTTATTGGAATAATTGTTAAGTGCAAACATTTTATCGCACCCTGTGCTAGCAACAAAGAAGTAGAAACTAACCTCTAAGCTCGCATGCCATTTTCATTGCTGAGAAATGCAATAGAAAAAAAGCTGGCAAACATCAGTTGTTTATACACTGAAAACTCTGAGACTCAAAGAGGACTGTAGTCAGTGGAGACGTGCGGCGTTCATGGATTGCATCGCAGGAGACACATGAGCTCTCCCCAGATCGATGCGCAGGGCTCGCAGTCCCGATCAAAACCCCAGCGGGCCGCTGGCGCACAGGAGGAGCTTGCTCTACAATGTAGGCAGACAGCAAGAGAGCCATAACGTACATTTTAAAAAACTGTGAAACAGGTGAATAAAATGGGAGAATCCATACCACTCACTTTTAAGACTTACAATATAGTCCAGCAGAAAAACAGACACATAGATCAGTGGAACAGAACTTGGGATCCTCCTGTCTCAGCCTCCCGGGGATTTAGGATTACAGGTGTGTGCCACCACACTGGGGTTGGCAGGCTGTGCTTTTGTTTTTGTTTTTGTTTTGTACAAAGGGGTAAAGTAGCTCCATGGAAGAAGGTCAGCCCTTTTGGTAAATGATACTATAGCATTTGAAGACCAGGAGGCCTAAACGTCACATTCTAAGACAAGGGACTCTACTTCCTGGAACTGTAACTTCTATTTAATACACATTGGATAAACAGTTATAGCACATTGCTAATTCTGGGTGCTACACCTCAAGCCTGGTTCTAACGCTTCGACTCAGGTAGTCTTAGCCTGAGGAGACGGGTGTTTCCACCATCCCGGTGAGACAGAAAAGAATGTGGAGCCCAGAGAGGAGTCAGCTGCCCCGTCCCTCACAGCGCAACTGTGGTGCCCACAGCGAGTGGCACTGCGTGATTCCCTGGGATCCTTCGGGTCCCCTAAGCGCTCACTTAGGGGCAGAGCCGGTTCAGAGCCAGGGCATGAATTTCCAACCCTACCCCCACGGCCGGCTGGCAGAATCAGAACCACAGGACCGCCTGCCCCTCCCGCACGCCTTCCAATGTTCTCAGAGCCTTCGGGGCGCAGTCCTTGGGCTGGCGCGCGGCGCCCCCACCGACCCCGTCTTCCCGCAGCGTCTTTGGCGGCTGCAGGCTCAATGCCAGGGCTTGAGCGGCGCGGCTCGCCCAGGCAGCTCGTGTAAGCGCGCCCGTTTGCTTTCCGCATTTGCAAACAGACAGCTGCCGTTCCGGGCGAGGCCGATCGATACCGCGCGGGGCGATCCGTCTCGGTTCGCGCGCAGCCAGGCGCTTGCGGCCGGCGGAGGCTCCCTGAACGGCTCCTGGCTGCCGACGAGCAGGACTCCGGGAGGCAGCTGCACCGCGTTAGCAGACGAAATCCTTCACGTGGGCGCTGGGCACCTTTGCAGGTCCCCCTGCGCAGCCGCCTCGCCACCCTCCCCGGGCGTGGTGCGCAAGGCGAGGCAGAAATCGCCCTTGTGAGATGCGCTTGGCTGCGCGCTTTGAGGCATTGATTTTTTTCCCCCCTGCATTTCTAAAATCAAGTATAATTGCCCAGAGCTGCATAAATTCTCGAGCTCGGGAATGAATTCCTGCTTGCCGATTCCACCCACACCACTGCTCGCCAGAGGGTTTCTTGTCTTCCTAAAAAGGAGAGAAAGGTGGTTTCCTGAAATTCATCTTATAGGGACAGTTTAAAATGGAGCAATTAACTATTTGCCAACTAAGCACAGTACAGGCGGAGCCCATTTAAGCTTTGCAGCGCCCAGAGGGGTGGGAGTGATCCGGAGTTTTTCCTCCTGGAAGTTAAAAACCGGTGCTCCGGGGTTTCCCCAAGATTACAGGGAACAGAGACTTATCCTTGGGCTGACTACCCACCCTGCCCCCCACACCCCGACTCCTGCCCCACCCCCTCAGCGCTGACACAGAGGTCAGATAGAAAGGCACATGGTGGCAGATGTTACCGTTATCCAGAATTGGGGTGCTGAACCTCCGACCCCAAATAGGATGGTATTTTATCCGCTGCAAGCTTTGAGATATCTCCCCCCACCCCCATCTAAAACCTGGCATGTGACCCATGGTTACAGACATTGTGGTTGAGATTTGTTAAGTCTTTGAGAAGCCCTTAGGCTTAGATGACGTCATAAGGGTGGAGCCCTCCTGACAGAATTAGTGACCTTCTAAGAAGGAGAAACCAGAGTGTGACAGAAGGTGAGGACTGGAGTTCCTTTGTCCCTAGACAGTAGCACAGACCCAACCCCCCTCACTCCACCAAACCAGAGGGAGTTAAATGCCAGGCCTAGCTCTAAGGGAGTAGATATTAAATATTTATGGTTGTGTGGGCCAGACAATTTCTATCTGATCTCCTGACTGGGTCAGATGCCCCTATGACACACGCCTGGATCATCTATGTAACTTTGCTTCCTGAATATAACTAACTACTGGTACCTTTAAGAATGAGTGAGATCCTCTAAACAAGAAGAACAAATACAGTGTAGAAAACTCACTTATTCCCTAAAACAATCCTGGAGCACAGGCTCCATTAGTCTGTAGAGATAAGACGTTAGCATCTCAGGAAGCGGAGAGCAATAAACAAAGCCCAGGGACAGCTGTGGTCTGTTACTTGGGAATTCTGGAAAACTGGGATTCAAGGAGACAGATAGCAGCTTCTCCTGCTGGCTCCCTGTTTGTTGTCTCCTCCCCTGCTTGGAATGTTTTCAATTAGCATTTGTGTGAACCTAGTGTTAGGCAAATGGTAGAGGTAGAGATTGTAGTCTTCCTTCACTAAAGTGATTATGCACGGTCCAAGCCCAAAATAAAACCAAGGTGCTTTCTGGAGCTCTGAGCTCACTTCCAGAGACACAAATCTCAGTGAGGCCTCTGAAGCGAAATTCATCGGGTCTTCTCATTGTTTCTTTCGGGACCGACTTATAACCTACAACATTAGTCTCCAAGTGAAAAGCCTGCTGGAGACACACAGAGGCCTAAAGATGCTGCCCACCACCCTGGCCCTTTCTTTTTCTTACACCAAAGCCACAGACATGCCCCCCCTTTAGACCTTGACACAGGTGATGTCTTCATACCTTCCAAGGAAGTGCCTGATCTAGCCTTTAGATGCCAATAAAGCTATGCCATTTCTCACTTCTCTCTTTATTATTATTATTTTATTTATGTTTTTTTTTTTTTGTGGTACTGGGGATAGAACTCAGGACCTTGCACTTGCCAGGCAGGCACTTGTGCCACTGAGCTATCTCCCCAGCCCTCACTTCTCTCTTTAATGTCACAACTGTCACCCTGTCACCCAAGCCATTTGAAGCCATTTTTAATTTTTTTATTACTTTTAATAAGAAATAAGAATGCAACAGTTTCAAAACACATTAGCACTACATTCCCAATAATTGATACAACACATATTGTTGTCCTCATAGTAGTTATACAGAGCACAGGATGTGGACATGATAATTTTTCTAATCATTATTGGTACAAAGAATTTCTTCTCATTGAACTAAGAGAAAGTAGTTGTATACATAATCCAATATTCCATAATCGCAGTGGGTTATTGGCAGAACTGGCAATGTCAGAAGCTGTTGATTTTAGCCTTTTACAGCTCAGCATAGTAATCTAGCTTTACATTTTATGCCTCATGGTTAAACTTTTCTGCTGGTTGGTTAACAGCAAGTTAAAGCAAGACCTGTATAACAAAACATGGAACTTCTGTATCTCCCAAGGTCAGTCAAATCCCCTCAGGATTTACTTTGGAATCATGCACAGTGCTTTGTAGAACTGTTGTCAGTGTCAGCCATCAGGATGAGTCACGGCCATTGCTTGACCAGTTTGCTCTCTGTGAAAGCCTGAGAGAACATTTTTCTCTCTAGGTGACTCTCCTTAGGCACACTATACATCATCAATCCCTTTCCTCTGCGGCCCCATAATCTCCTTGAACAGAAAGTTTGGGACACCGCTGAGTTATAAGATGTTACAGCACAGATTCTCTTATGTCTTAAGTCCTCATTGACCTTGAAGGGCTAGGGCCAAAATATTGACTATCCTTGTAGCCCTTCTTTTTCTCTAATTTTTGGTCTGTACGCTTACATACTTAACCCTCCAGAAGAGAAGCTTCATGATACTATTACTCTATAACATAGGTTTTTGAGCTTAACATCACAGTCTTTCTGAATATCAAACGTCTTAGACTTAACTTGGAATCGGTATTTTCCATCAATCATTATTATTCAAATAAATCTCTATAGGATGTGATAAAAACAGTTACACATTTTTATACAGAAATTTAGCCATCTTTAACATCTTCTTCCCCAGAAGACTGAATTGTGTCAGAACACGCAGTCCACCCCTACCCTCACCCCCAATCCCATCCCCCACCCCCATCCCTCCACCCAGTCTTGTTCCTCTGCTCCTCTGAGCAACCCTCCTGTGCCTTGGCCCCAAGCAAAGCCACTATCATCTCTGCTCAGGTGGCAGCCTCACTTCTGTGCCTCAGGACCCCAGCCCTACCCACCTCCGCACCTCTGGGACACACAGGCAACAGCCCCACCTTTCCTGTGTAGAGCCCCTCAGGGAGCTCACGGTCCTAGGTAAGACCAGAGCCCTCCCACAGCTTCCAGGACCTTCCCAGCCTCTCCTCTCCCAGTGGGCAGACTTACCCAGCAGGCCTCCACCCTGGGAAAATGAGAGTTACCTGGGAAGCTTTTTAAACAATACCAGTGCCCTGAACTCTTCCCCACATGATTAAGACAGCCGGGTTCACAGTCAGGGACAAGGCAGTCATCTGCAGTTTGAACAGCCAAAGGTGGAGGGCTGCTCTAGCCCCCTAGAGGGCCAGGAGCTCTGCATGGCCCCACACTCCCCTCTGCCCTGCATCTTCCTGCCCGACTCCCTCTCGGCAACATCCGCCCTCACCCTGCCTCCCACAGAAAGCCCTGCCTCAGTGCCGGGGACCTCTGACTCAGCTTCCTTTCTGAGTGAGGACATCACCCCTGAGCTCACACAGGACCCTGCGCAGCCCCTCCAGAGCACTCACCACTCTGTCCGCACCACCTCAGATAAGGAGTGACCTTGTGACAGTGACCCCGGGAAGAACGGTCACCACCTCACCAGCATCTATCACCATGGCTGCCCTTTGGGTAGCTTAACACATCTTTATTGAGCGAATGATTTTTGTCCCCCTCTGGTTGTCACAGGCAGCTGAGTTAGATAGAAATGTTATAGGCAGTCAGACAGGGCCAGACCCTCAAGGACAACATGGAAGACAAGGTGACTTTCCAACTAGAGACAGACGCTCCTCCACCATGGGCCAGAACTCAAGACAAGAGTAAACAGAAGCAACTACATACTTCCTTAAGGGTGGGCATCAGGGATTGATATGCTAAATAAGTATCAATCACTTGGAAAGATTCAGGAGCCCAAGCTCAATATGTGGTATTCTTGACCGCTTGCTACGTGACTTGCCTTCCCATTGGATCCTGATTTTAATCAATGCCACGTGAGCAATGGTGCTTGTGATCTCATTGGTTGACCACAGTCTTTGTCCTACCTCATACCCACCTAAGCGAGTTCCCATGTCTCCTCCTCTATAAAAGTCCCTGGAAGCGACAGCTTCTGCGGGACACCCACTCGGGACCCTCCTGTCCCTCTCTTGGACAGGAGCTTTCTTTCTCTTAATAAATCTATTCTGCTCATAACCTCCATTTGTTCCTAAAATTCATTCGTCAGTTTTAGAGAACACAAACTCTTCAGTTTGGATCATTTTCCCCTGCATCATGGTCGAAACCGTAGGAATCTGTCAAGGTTTCACTTCTCAATCCTCCTCCTGTAGTTTGGTGTCAGGGTATAGCATAGGTGCCACTGTAGTGCTGTGACACAGAAGCTTGCTGTCCCGAGGGAGCAAGGAACATAAAACAGGGCCTAAGGAAACTGACCCCTTGTCATTCCCCACAAGCTGGAGACATGGTAACAGATTCTTGGAGGCAGCACCTGTCTGTTCTTTGTTCCTTTACCTGGGTAGTGATAAGTAAAACTTAAGAGTTTGGTGAATGCTAGAAAGGATGTAAGTAGAAATTTGCTTACACCAAATTAGTTAGGCACGTTCCTTAGCCTGTTTGTAGCCCTCAATAAACGTGAGAAGTTTCGGTGGTGGCTCCGGGCTCACTTAGAAGACTAAGCTCAGCGAGACCTCTGAGGTCTCAATATGAGTCCTGTCCTCCTGTTGGTTCTTTTGGCTCCAACAAATAACAAATAACACTCAATAAATAGTTGGTGCATGAGCTAATGTATAGAAGACACAGAATGGGGCAATTCCCCCTTGCCCTCGTTTTTATAGGAAAGCTCCAGGGAGCAGAAACTAATCAAATTGAACTTCCCACAGTTTGGCTAAAGTGGAATTTGCCAAAGACATCCTGAAAAATAGATTTAATTAGGTCCGTTAATAGGGAAGTCATTGTTGGGTAAGATTTAAAGCGGAGCCTAGAAAAGGTGTGGATAATTTTACTACTTTAAATTATGTGGGAAGCTATTTCTCACTTTCAGCTTAATTATAAAAATGCATCTCTCAATGGATGCTTCCAGCTTTGGAGAAAGCAAAGTCAGAGGTAGAGGAAAGATGGGACATCTCTCAGAGACAGCCTGCGGAGGAGGAGGAGGAGGGGGCAGGAGGAGGCAGCTGGCTCTGCCAGGTGTGTCCACCAGGGGCTGGGATCGATGCCGTTGCCCAGCCAGGTCTCTTCAGCATCACGTTGACTGTCAGGGCAACAGATGCAGCTTTTATTGGCAAGAACCCCAGGCACGGCAGTAGTAGAGATGTCTACTGCTGGGTTTCTAATGCTGGGTTTCTGCGTGGTTTCTAGAGCCCCAGGGCCCTCTCCCCGTGGGCAGCTTTGGAGCCCCACATTCCCACTGGTTCCAAGTCAGATCCTGGAAGGGACAAGGCCCTGGTTCTTTAGCTCAGAGATGCTCATCTGTCCTGGATCCATGGAGCCAAGCAAAAGCTCAGTTTGAAGTTCTTCAGCTACAAGGGCCCTTGAATACCCTTCTGGGGCCCAGGAAATGTGTCTCTTTTTTTTTTCTTTTTGGCGGTAGTAGGGACAGAACTCAGGACTTTGCACTCGCCAACCAAGCACTTATTCTACTTAGCTATCTCCCCAGCCACCCCAATTTTTTTTTTTTTTTTTTTTTTTTTTTTTTTCTGGCTCAGGCTTCCTTCAGGGCCTGTCTGTTATGGGATGTGGAGGTGGGAATCAAACCATGGTCCCCTACGCCACACTGGGTTTGCCCATGCAGGCGCTTAAACAACTGAGCTAACAGGAAGCCCCCCGAAATGTGTCTTGATGCACAGGGGAGCATCCACATTCTACAGTGTGCTTCAAGTCACATTTCTCGGCAGTATGTGGACTACACGGGGTGCAGCAGTGCACACACTGGCTCAGGAGCAAATTTAGTTGGAACACCAAAGCTCATACTAATCAGCATTTTAATAGAGTTAACAATGAAAGTGAATCAGAAATAGCCATGATGGGCAAAATACGGAAACGTTACCCAGCACCAGCATCCGCTGAACTTGCAGGAGCTGTGTGCCTTGCTCGCCCCGGCCCCAGCCCCGGCCCCAGCCAGGACTCCAGGCACCAGGGACACAAACTGAGGGAAACCTCTCCTCCTGCGGATGCCAGGGAGATGCTAAACACAACAACAGAGGAGGCGTAGAGGGGCGCTAGACAGGGCGAGGGGGAGCAATGAAGCCGGGAGAAGGCAACTCAGTAATCAGCACCTCCAAGCACTCTGCCCGCCCCAGACTTGCACTGGCCTCTGGGGTGCCTGTGCAGAGCCCTAGCAGATATGGTGGGGTGTCTGCAATTTCAGCACCCTGGGAAGCTGAGGCAGGAAGAACACAAGTTCAAGCCCTGCTGAGGCAACTTAGTGAGACCCTGTCTCAAAATATTTTTAAAATTATCTGGGCCTGCCCTGCCAGCCTTGCCCCCAGGGCACCCTGTGATGGCAACTGAGACTGGGTGTGGTGGAGCGCGCCTGTAATCCCAGCTCTTGGGAGGCTGTAAACAGGCGGATCACTAGGAGTCCAATTCAGTAGTGAGACCCTGAACACCCTGCAGACCCTTCCCTAAAATACAAAATAGATAAATAAATAAAATAAACTTGGCATCATGGCAAACACCTATAATCCAAGCACTTGGGAGGTTGAAGCAGGGCAGGAGGAACACCACATGTGCAAGGCCAGCCTGAACTTCATAGTGTGACCCTGTTTCAAAAATACATAAATAGAGGGCCGGCCAGATAGCTCAAGGGCTTAAAGCACCTGCTTAGGCAGATGCAGGGAACAGGGTTTGATGCCCAGCATACCATGCCAGCCCTGCCCCCAGGGTGCACTGAGATGGCCATTGAGACTGGGCGTGGTGGCACACGCCTATAACCCCAGAGCTTGGGAGACTGAGACAGGAAGATCACTATGAGTCTGATCTGTGTAGTGAGACCCTATAGACCCTATACTAAATACATAAATTATATATACAAAATGAAAGGGCTGAGGATGTAGCTCAGTGTGGATTCAATCCCCAGTACCAAAACCAATTAATTAATTAATTAGAATAAATTGTCAGCCCTACCCCTGCCGCCAGCTCTCCCTTAGGCAAGTCCCTGGCTCACAAGGCTGCATGCTCACGTGAGCACTAAGCGATGGAGAGGCGAAAATGAAAAACCCTAAAAATCCTACAGCACAAAATGCACGTGTGTTTAAACATAAATGAAACAACTTGCTGGGCTGGGGAAACAGCTCAGCAGTATAAACGCCTTCCTGGAAAGCACACAGACCCGGGTCCAATCCCCAGTACCGCATGCCCAGCTGGTCCCAAAACCGGATGTGGTGGCGCACGCCTATAATCTCAGCGTTGGGGAGGCTGAGGCCAGAGGATCAGTACAAATTCGATATGTAGTGAGACCCTGTACCAAATACATAAATAAAAGGTGTTGGGTTTTTTTGGCGGGACCTGGGTTCGAACTCATGACCTTGCACTTGCCAGGCAAGTGCTTGTACCATGGATCTATCTTTCCAGCCCCAATAAAAGGTTTTTTAAATTATTTAAAAAAAAAAAATCTCACACTCCTAAGCAAGCCCCGCATGCCCAGCGTAGCGCTAAGCTCACTGTGTTCCCTGCCTCTTTTAAAAAAGCTAGTGAGGGAGACATTTCTACTAAGCGGAAGCCAGGACTTGGGAGTCAGGGGCCACCCACCACCCGTGCAGTCTTTGAGTGGTCGGCCACAACGCGACGCCCCCAAATGGAAGCCAACTTCTGCCTCTCGGTGACTGAGCAAATCTCTGGATATCTGTGAGCTTCACTGGCCTCACCTGAATTGGGGATTGGAAGGTGGATCCCCCACCCCCAAGGCCCCAAGGCCTGGTGTGATCTGCAAGCGTCCCCAGGGCAGGTGCCCCAAGAGTGCGGCCACCTCCCTGGGCCCCCCAGCCGCCTTTCAGGGCCGTGGGCGTCATCAGCCACAGCAGCTCCTTTCCCGCTTCCTAGACAGCCTATTTCACGGATCACAGAGATATGCGAGTGCCGTTGCTCATTCAAGAGAGGAAAGAGTGCATTTGTTTTCCCTCTTTCTTCCCCGGTGTGGCCTGATCTCCGTTGCTTCTCCTTAGCGAGGCTGTGGCCCTGCCACGGACTTTCAGTCTGGCCGCAGAGAGAACGTGCAGTAGTGACAGAACGGCCTGCCCACGGAGTGCTGGGAGGCCAACCGCCACCGCGCTG
Organism: Capromys pilorides; assembly: GCA_004027915.1. Lineage (NCBI taxonomy): Eukaryota > Metazoa > Chordata > Mammalia > Rodentia > Capromyidae > Capromys > Capromys pilorides. The sequence goes on from PVKN010000883.1 coordinate 31,983, forward strand.
GTAATACGTCCAAATGAAAGATATTATGTCACCTCATTTGAATTAAACAGATGAACTACGGTGCTGGACCATTAAAAATGAACCAATCTGCTGGAAGGCTTCCACGGGCTCGGTGCCCAGTGCCCTAAGAAGGTGCCAGGCTCCGGCAGGGTTTATATCCTCATTTTCTGCCAATAATTCCTCCTGTCTGCGAACATGGAGGAGTAATTTGATGTAAAAGCCGCTGGGCCGGCCCAGGGCTGGCTCCCTACTCACTGAGAAGCTCCAGGGACCACGGAGCCAGCAGCCAGAAGAGCCTGGGGGTTGATGGCCATAAGCCAGCCCCTGGCGGTGCCTTCTCTAGCGGGGAGCTCAGGTGTACGGTCCCCCTGCACCTCCAAAGCCCCCAGCAGAAGGACCCGTGGACTGCAGTGGCTTCCTTTCACAAACAAGACCACGGAGGCTGTGGCCTGCCGGGCACAAGGCGTTCCTGAGTGCACGGCATGGGGCACCTCGGAGCGCGGTTCTCAGGGCACTCAATCTCTGGGCACCCAGATTCACCCCTTTCCACGGCAGAGATGGCCTCTTTTGTGGCTCTGCCTCTCTCAGACCATATGTCCTCGCCTATAACCCCGGGGTGCACTCTCAGAGTTAGACTCCCCCTGGGACTGAGTCCTAGCTCCACCGCCTACGAGCAACAAGGAGCTAGGTAATCTCTCCCGCCGCCCTCAACCTGTTTCCCACTCTGCAACTTGAAAGTTAGTAAGGAATAGCCAGGGACTTCTGCGAAGACCTCTCTGCTTCTAACACCCCACCCACCACAAGAATCTCCCCAGCATGTGGATGCCCTCCCACTCAGAAGCGGGACAGAAGATCACGCCTCTCTCTCGTTCAACCCACCCTACAAATGAGCGACTCTTCTGACTTCCATGATAAAGCAGAAGGATCCAGTCTGCTGGACTTTCTCTAGCTCGCTTCCCACACCTAACACACTTTGTTCTCCTCGACCTCTTATAGACACTGGGTACTCGCAGCAGCAGCACACACTGCCTGGTCTCAGGGTCATCAACAGCTGACACTTTACAAAGGGGGAAACCGAGGCTGGGCAGGTTGGATGACTTCCTGGGTGGCTGGACTTGACCCCAGCGCCTGCTCTGTGGAACCTTCCGTGAAGCTTGAGCAGAAACCGTTGTGTCTCCTTCTGCCCCTAGGCCCACACCGAGGACTTGGGAGTCACAGAAGACTGCACAGATGGGCTGCCTGGTCTTGGGGACTGGCTCAGGACCAGCCCGGGCTGAGACATGAGGCAGGCTTTCAGGGCTCGCCTTGGCTGATCTGGCTTCACTCACCCCAGGCTGACTGAGCCGCTAGCATTGCCACCTTTAAACTTCGACTCCCGTTCCAGAAGCCACGTACAGGACGAGACACTGACTCCCTCCTTAGTGCCCACGCTCCCGGCATCCCAGGCTCAACCCCACCCACTGGCCATGGTAGGTTCAGTGGTCTTCCTGCTTCTCTACTACCCTGCTGGAGGTAGACAAGAAAGCAGGCCCTACATCCTCCTCTGGGATTTAGCATCTCCAGGCCTGAGAATGGAGTCCCAGCATGACGCACAGGTTCTGAGAAGTCCTCATGTCCTAGGGTGGCAAACTTGGGGTCCCTACCATCTAGTGTTGGTGACAAGGGTCTGTTTTACATAATCTCCTCAAACTTCAATAGCCTTGAGGAGCACAAAGTGGGGTCCTGATACCTGGTGTTAATTGAGTACCTATTATATGTCGGACCTGATGTCACACAGCCCTCAAGACACCCCAGTGCCCTGCCAGCTCCTACTCCCCCACCTTGACCCCACCCAAGTGGGCTAACGCTATGGCCTGTCCTTCAGCTAATACTGAACATTCTGGAATGACCGTGCTTTATGATCAAATAATGAAGGCACCAGACCTCCCTGTCATTCATCCCATCCCTGCCTTGAGCCTCAGCTGAGCAGCAAGGGTGTGAAATCCCCAGAGAGGAGGAGGAAAGGATCCGCTAGAAGTGCTGCATGCAGCTAAGATAAGTCAGCACTCTCACAGCCTGTTGTGGGGGCCTGGGGGGCTTCTCAGACAGCCTGGGAGGGTGTCAGGGGAAGGAGACACTTAAAGGAGACTTCATCACAGAGGAAAATGGGAAAGTGGCCTAAAGGCCCATCCAGAGAATGCACAAACAGTGGCACTCACCAATAGAACACAATGCTGAAAATGCCCTTGGGTTACACACACAGGCACAGAGGAATCACAGAAATATAATTTTGTGCCTAAATAAGTTGTAGGGGCCTTTATAAAGAACACCATCTATTTGGAGATCAACAGACACAGAGAAATTCCACGGTGGTAGGAGGTGCCCTTTTCTACTTCAAAAATACACCTGTGCATGGCAGGGGTGAGTGTACTTTGCAGGCCTGCCCCAGGGTCTCTGATGCGGAGGATAGGTGGGTTTGGTGTGTGTGCCAGCTTTCCATTGCTGTGACAAAAATCCCTGAGGCTATCAACTTAGGAAGAGGAAAGGTTTGTTGGGCTCACATTTTCAGAGGTTTCGGATGACAGCTACTTGGCTCTGGTATGGTACGAATAAGTGGTGGGGGGAAGGGAGACAAAAAAAAACTATCAGCTCCCAAGGCTCACTGGGTCCACGTAGGGGGAACCTGAGCTCTTGGCCCACTGGAGAACCACCCACAACCCCATGACAAGCTGTCCTGCAGGCTTCTGAGCATTGTGGACTATGGGAAGACAGAGTTGGGTTATCCACTGAAGGATGCTGCGGGCCCCTCTGCGCCTTCGTTCAGCCTGCACAGTGGAGCCACCAATCCCAGCCACCTGGTAAAGCTGCAGCAAGGCTTTGGCGAGGTACCCACGCAAATGTTCGGTACCATGCCCGGCACAAAGCCAGCCCTCCAGAGACCGCCGGCCCACCACTAGAGCTCCACTGCCTGCCTCACCAGCAGGAGGAGACCCTTGGTTGTCAGGACCCATGGACAATGCAGCCATAGCCAGGCACCCGGTGTCAGCCTGGCCTTGGGCCCCGGCAGCTGGTCCTGTGGTTTCCAGCAGTCTGGTGGAAAGCCTGCCATCCAGGAGGGAAAGAGAACCTGGAGAGAGCGTGCCCAGAAACAGGAAATCAGCCTGGAGTGCGCCTGCTTGCCTCTTCTGTGCCCCGAGCCCTGAAAGAAATACCAGCTGCCCACCTGTCCCTGTGGGCTTGGAAGCCCTGGAAGATTTCTGGGCAGGCTATGACCTCAGGGGATGCATGGCAGTGGAGGCAGGGACAAAGTAAGGCTGCCTTAGGGAGCTTCCGAGGGGACAGGCACAGACAAGAACTGAGGTGAGAGGCCCCAGTGAGTGGGGGGACTCGGAGCTGCACCTGTGGCCTCTCTGGGATTCCCAGGGTGTGGATGTGGCCCCCCACGTATGCCCCAGAGGAAGGACTCCGAGACTGTGTGGACCTTCTCATGGCTCTAGGCCAGCTCCACGCCTTAACCCCAACCCTCAGCTCTGTAATACAGCAGGTCTGGGGGAGAGGCCCAGAGATGAGGACACCCAATAGGTGCTTAGCAGGAATCTTCAGCTCTGGGACCTCGGCCCCTGTTCACATTTGTGCAGGAAAAGCGCCAGTGTGGAGCCTGAGCCTGCTTGCCTGGGAGACTCACCCCCTTCCTCTCTCATGCCCATCATAGTGGGCTAGATCACGTCCCTACCTCCCACAACTGTTGGGATCCACCATGTTCCTCCCTCTGGGTGGTGCCACAAAGCCACCATTGCCTGGAGAGAAGGATGAGGTTATAGGGACAGGAAATAAGGAGGGGAAGATGTTTCTACCCTGCCCCAGGGGACCAGAAGCTCTGGATGGAGGAAGACTCCAAGCATGCAGAGAGAAGCTGAGTGGCCTCGGGCCATGGGGGAAGTTCATAATGGAGACCACAGTGATAATTAGCAGTCAGGGTTCTGGAGATGTCCAAGGGCTGGGCGTTCTGCCTCCAAGGAGCACCTTATCTGCCCGCCCTGCATCCCAGGTAGAGGATGCCATGGTCCTCCAGCCCCTCCAGAGTCAAGCTAAGCAGCAGGCTGCCTGCATCCTGTATGATAAATAACAGTGGCTCCTGTCTCTTCTTCCTGATCTTCCCTGTCTGATAAACACTCCAGAACTTGACAAAAGCTAAAACTCTCTCCTTAAGGAAAAGAAAAAAATGTATGTCACTCCTTTCAATTTTTGCACACAGGGCTGGGGAGATAACTCAGCGGTCTAAGTGCCCACCTGGCAAGCACAAGGACCCATGCTCCATGCGGAGTACTGCACGCCATGCCGGAACGCTGCATCGGGCACCAAAACGGGGCTTGGTGGTGCACTCCTACAATCCCAGCTCTAGGGAGGCTGAGACTGGAGAGTCACTGGTCCAGGCTGAGTAGCAAGACCCTGCAATCAAAAAAATAATTTTTAATATGTGTACAAATTCAATACATTCTCAGACTCTTTGAAACCCACCCAGGAACTCTTTACAGATCAGTGAATATCCTTAATTTATTCAGTTACTCAATAAATATCTATTAAACATCTACTCATGATACATGGGTCACTTACTATGGCAGATACCTGTCATAGTTCATATCTGGATGGCTCCCCAAGCCTGGTGGGCTCAGAGGCTGTCTTGTAGAAGGTTCACGGGGTATGATGGCGGGCTTCCTGCTAGGAGGCCATGTCTGGTGGGAAGAGGCAGATCCATGTGGTCGAGGTCTGGAGCAGCATCTCCCTCTCGGCTTTCCTCTTGATTCGCTGCATCCTGGATACCGTGATGTGAGCAGCTTTTCCTCCTCCAAACCCCTCCTCCATCAAGCTTTCTTCCACCATGGAATAAAAGCAAGAACCAAAATACACATCTCCTCCTCCAAATTATGGGGACCAGGTGTTATGTCTGAGCCAGGAGGGGAGTGAGTGAGAACAGGCTGCTGCTTCTCCAGGGCTGCCACAACAGCACCCCCTGGGAAAGGTGGCGTGGGCAGCTGAGCCCTGCCACCCAGCATAGTTCTCAAAGTTGCCTGCACTTTGCAGTTACCCAGAGAGTCTTTCCAAAGCCTCACCTCAAACCATGAGGCTGGGCCCTGGAGGTGGGGCCTGTCAGCCCTAGATGATTCCAGCAGGTAGCCAAGGGCAGAGCCACCATCCCAGACAATGCCGGGGCACTGTTGTTAAGTTCTCTGGGTGAGTGGGATTTATAAGCCAGGCAGTTCATTTATTTATTCATCTGATCACTACCTAATAAGCACTTACTATGGGCTGGGCAGTGTGCCGGACATTGGACACAGGGCAGAGAATAAGAAATCAAAATCTCTGCCCTCACTAAATTGAGGTTTGGAATGTAAATACCCAATATGTAATGTTGTCACAAGGAACATATATTGGGAAGGGGCATAAAAAATAGGAGGTTCTTGGCAAATCAAAGGTGGCTTCTCAAGAAAGAGGTCCTTAAACTGAAGTTTGAAGAATGAGGACCCAAAGGGAAAGCATTCCAGAGGTGGGGACAGCCTTTGCAAAGGCCCTGTGGCAGGGCAGATCTCCGAACATGCAGGGCAGTGTGACTGGGTGGGCTGTGAGGATTTCCCTCAGTGTGGAGAAGAACGGGATCTGGTGCAAAGTGAGACTGAACAAACCAGGCAGGGCCCTGAAAATCTCTCAAAGAATTTGGATTAAACTCCTATCCGTGGTGTCCTCTCTGGCCTTGTCATTACCTCAGCAAGGAGGCAGACTGGCCACACTGGTGACGTTGGGCCACCTTTCAGGAAGGCGGGACTCCCCTACTCCATGAGCCCTTTTCACCCAGCTCCTCCCTCCAAGCAAGACCTCTGATGTAACTTGAAGCTGTCACAATAGCATTGTTCTCCTTCCTGTACCTCCGCAGGCCTATCACCATGGGAACAGAGCCAGCCAATCAGAAAGCTCAGTTTTAAGAGGGCAGCCATATAAATCGCATCACCTCTTGCCTGAGAGGCCATAATCACCAGAGGCCTCTCAGGGTCGCTTCCTCCTGGATAAGCCAATCCCACTGCCCCCCGTTCCCCCCAAGGCAGAAGAAGGGGGGTCTTCTGCCTGTGGTCCTCAGGGGACAGAGGCAAGCCCATGGTCTAGCAGCTCAGATATCCAACCACCCAGACAGCCAAGCTATGCAGCAGCCCTTCAGGAGTCACTGAGAGCCTCCAGCAGCACCCTGACCAATGCCCGCAGCAAGCAGAGCCTGCTCCGTAGCATGCTCTACCCCCGACTGGAAGACCAGAGTAACGCCAGCCTGGTGAGCAGCGGCTACGCGGGGGATGAAGAAAATAGCCACGCCAGCCTGGTAGGCAGCCGAAGGGTCCTGAGGTTGACCAGAAGGCTCAACACCCATGTGAGCAGCGCCTCCAGCAGCCAGCTGAGCACTGTGTACTCTCCCAGACTCCTGAAGAGTTCCCGGCGCAGCCAAATTCAAGGCCAAGGCCCTGGCACCAAGCAGGCTGGAGAAGAACAGGGAAACCAGCCAGCTGGGCAGCAGTAGCAGCAGCCTGGGCAGCAGCAGCTTCATCAGCCCAGGCAGCAGCTTCCTGACTTACCAGGTAAGCAGCAGCGGGCTGCTCAGCATCCCCAGCAGCCAGGCCGCCACTCAGACCAGCAGCAGGCAGAGCCTGTGCGCCAGCAGCAAGGGGCAAAGCACACTGAGCAGCAGCACCAGCCCCCAAGAGGACAAGACAGAGGGCAGCGTGAAAATCAGCGGGGAGGGACCTCAGGACACGCAGCCTGCCCAGGCACGTGAGCCTTTGTAAGACTCTGATCCCAAGATTTTGCCTGCCATGGGTTCCAACTGCCATGGGCACAAAGGCCCTGAACATTGAGCCTCCCATAAGAGGCTGCCAGTATGAGAGGAAAGGCCTTTAAAGCTTGGGCGCTGCATCGAAGCCTTCAGGGCAGAGTCCCATCTCTCTGTGGCAGCCCCTGTGGGCAGACCACATGCAGCAGCACAAGAACACTGAGCAACATCTGCACTGAGGGTCCGTGGTCTGTGGCGAGGCCACCTCTGCCAAGAAGGGCTGCCAGCTAGAAGAGTCGCAGCAAGATCCACCTAGGCTGGGGCCACAGCTGTCAGGACCACCACTGTCGGGACCACCAGCAGTGACAACAGCAGTACTGTGAGCCTCCATGACTGAACTATCCGCGTTTGTAGTGAGTCCCCAGTGGCAGAACCAACAGCACCAAACCCATCAGTTGTGCCAATTGCAAGCTGCATTAAGAACCATCAGAAGCTAGAACTTTCTACCATGGAAGTGTCCTAAATGGGGAGCGCCATGACAACCAACACCAAGCAGGACAAACTCAGAAGCAATGAGTACCCTGGCACAAGAGTCCACGTCCCGTGCCATCTGGAGGGAGTACCCTATGTGAGGAGCCACGGCTCAAGGGAGCTCGGTGCCACACACCGTCCACAGTGGGCACAGATCACAGCACCCCCATGGCTCCCAGCACCCCCCTACCAGCAGCACAGCCCACAGGACCACCAGCCCAGGAACAGCAGTATCCAGAGAACCCTGGGGACTGTATGAAGGATCCTGTCCCTGTAGAGCACCCCTGAGGGAAGGTTCCGCTCCCTAGATCACTGCTCCAGGAGAAGCCAGCCCAGAGCCCTTCTAAGAGTGAAGTTGCCCCAACACTCACTCATGCCTCTTCATGGTTCCCAGAGAGGCAGGGAGAGGCATGGGGATGAGAAGAGGAGCCAGGAGCTATTCTTCATTCATGTGGTTGGGACTGTGCTTTGTGTGACGGACAATGCCACCATAGATGCTTAGTGGTGACAGAGACCAGACCAGCCAAGACTGGCAAGGCAGGTGCTCTGGGCCACGGAGTAAATGTCCCCCAAGCTGAAGTCTCAGCTCTGCGCCTGCTCAGGACCAACAGCCCTTTCCTGAGCTGACCTCACCAGACTTGGGGAACAGGAGGATCCACAGGGGAAGAGGCCACAGGCAGCCTAAAGATACCCACTGGGTACCAGAAGGAATGTTGAGGGGGCACCAAAGGCAATAAAGGTGTCTGGAGAGGTCACATGTGTGTGGCTCTGTGTATGCGCTCCTGGCCAGGGCTGAGGTGTGAGTGGGCGCAAGCTCAAGATAGACTCACAGAGGCAGCTCAGCTAAGCCACCAACGCAGCCACTTTTGAGAGGGGCATAATAGTATCAGTCTCCGTTTCTTTTCCTAAAAGATGGAGACAAGGAGTCATATTTCATACAGAGGAGGGCTGTGCGGATTATGCAGGTAAGGATGGGAATCAAAGTAATGGGCCCTAAAATTCTTCCTGACTGGGGAGATAGTTCAGCAGTCTAAGTGCCTGCCTGGCAAGCACAAGGACCCAGGTTCAATCCCTGGTACCACATGCTGTGGCTCGTGTTGGCACCCAGCCTCGGGGGTCTCAGGCTGTGCTCAGCTAGCTGCAAAGCAGGATCCTCAAGGTGGAAGGGCACGGGGGACGCAAGCTGCTCCACTTGGGGGCAGGACAGAAAGCAGGTGGCAGGGAGCAGGGCCTCCTCCAGTGGCACACTGCACACCACCACCTGACAGCACTTCCAGGCAGAAACAGCTGCTAATGGACACAGAGCCCCTGACCCAGTCACCCTTCGAGAGCCCTGCTCTGAACACGTAAGACTTGCAGGTGGCCGCTCAGATGAAAAGCATAGCAGACACTAACCCCACTCCATCCCCAGGACCGGCCACCTCCCAGTGCTATCGGATTAGGGGAATAGGTTTCAAAGAGGACCACAGATATCTGGCTCCTGGCACCAAGTCTTTCTCATCTTGTGTAAGTGTGGCTCAGAGAAGCTTGGCCACCCCCACCGCCACCACCACCACCGCCTTCTCTCCCTGCAGGACACTCCTGTTGTATTCCTGCCCCCAGAGAAGAGAACACAGAACAAGGGACTGGGGGCACAGCCACGCTGGACAAGTGTACTCTGGACCCTCCCCCATGCTAGAGGCCACAGGCTCCCATGGCATGGTGCTGCCAAAGCCGACTATCACATGGCATCATTATGATGGCCTCCTCCCATGAGCCTTTGCACCCAGTGGCATCATTGTGACACTGTCCCAGCCCCTCTCTCCTGCTGCTGCTGCTGCTGCTGCTGAGCCCCTGGCTCTGTACCTTCCTCAGAATAACTGAGGGAAAGTGATGGCTTGGACCTGGAAGTTGCCCCAGAACTCTCAGGTGTGTGGAAGATGATGTGACAGCTGGGCACGGTGCTTCTCATTAATGAAGTCATAGCCAGCTTGCTCCTAGGAGGGAGGGAACGGTGGACACATTGTGCCAACCCCAGGCCAGGGTCCTCAGGTTATAAACAACCTGAGCCTGGGCAAGAGGAGAACAGGAGCTGGTGTGTGTGCTGCACCCGCCCTCAGGCAGGGAACCTGCCTACCACAGAAGGTGGGGGAGGAAGGAGTGAGTTGAGCTTTACGAGGAAGGACCGAGTTATTTGCTAAAGATACCTGCATGGTCACCCATGCTTTGGGAAGCTTTGAGGCATTTTGTTCTGGTTTGGTATGGTGTTTGGTTTTTGGGTACGTGTTTGCAGTTGTGGGATTGAACCCATATAGGCAAGTGCACTACCGCTGAGGTGCATGATCCGTCTGTCTATCTGTGTGTCTGCCTGTCTGTCAGTTGATCAGTCTGTCTGTCTCTCTCTGTCTCTGTCTCTCTGTCTCTCTCTCCATCTCTCTCTCTCCCTCTCTCTCTCTCTGTCTGTCTTTCCACTTGTCTCTCTCTGTCTTTTTGTCTGCCTGTCTGCCTGTCTGTCTGTCTCTGTCTCTGTCTCTGTTTCTGTCTCTCTCTGTCTTCCCCCCTCCCCCACTTCCTCTCCCTCTCCCTCATTTTTCAGAGGCTGGGTCTCACTATGTACTTAGGCTGGTTGGTCTTGATTTGAATATGTTTTGTAGGCAGCCCAGGCTGGCCTCAAACTCACGGTAGTCCTCCTCCTTCAGCCTCCCAAGTGCTGGTAATACAGGCTTGCACCACAATGCCCAGCACTTTATCTATTTTGAGGAAGAGCCTCGCAGGTTGCCCGAGCTAGTCTTGAACTCCTGAAGCACCTATCTCAGCTTCCCATGTAGCTAAGATTATAGAACTGTGCTGCCACATCCAGCTTAGCTTTTGTTATCACCGTGAGAGTAGTTTGGGGGCCGCTTGCCATTATTAACTCCATTTTACGTATGCTAACTGAGACACAAAGAAGACAATTCTGTGTTAATAAGTGGCAGGACTTGGGATTCCAGTCCTGGTGTTCTGGCCTGAGTCCGTGGTCCTGACCACTAAGCCCTCAGCTCGCCTTCTCTGCACAGGTTGTGTGCAGCCTCTAGCATAACTGGGACGGCGCCCCGCATCCACTCAGCCCAGTCTTGCTGTAGTACTCCTCGCTTCCTTAAGGGGTGCGCTCCCTCCCCACTGTAGCCTCACTGCCCACCTTTGCAAGGTCTGCAGGCGTTGGGGCAGAATGAACCCGCAGGCTGATCAGAGGGAGGGAGCAGGCATCCCCAAGGCCTACCTCTAGGAATCACTGCCCACCCTCCCAGCCCCAAGGTGCATGCCCCCTTCCCCAAGCCCCACCCCAGCCCACTCTGACCCCCTCACTGCGTGCCCAGTAAGGTGTCTCTTCCTCGCTGCCCTGCCCAGCACGCAGCACGCAGGCCCAGCGAGCAGGTACCTGCAGTGAAGCCCATCAGTCAAGTGCGCACGGTGATTCTTTCCTGTTAGCTGATGAGGCACTGGGTGGTGACAGGGCGGGAATGCTGGGCTGGCTGCGGGCACCGGCTCTTGAATTATTAACTCTGCCGGGGAGAGAGCGGCTTGCAGAGGCTGTCCCCTGGCAGACCACGAGGCCCGGGACTTCATTCAAGAGCGAGGGATTCCGCGGGGACCTCGCAGCCCAGTGAGCAGAGACCTCTGAGCCCGCAGGCCCCAGGCCTCCGAGGCCCTCCTGGAAGGAGCCTCCTTCGCTCTTCAGGGGCTCGCGCCTGTCTGTGCGGGATGGAGCTCCTCAGCCCACCCCCTCCCAAGCCAGGGGAGGAACGGATGGATCAAGGTCACCGCGCCCGGCCTGACTCAGTACTTTCTGGTTGCTCACACCCACAAGCAAAAAGAGAAAACATTTCTTTAGCTCAGTTTGTAGAGGTTTCAGCCCATCATCACCCAAGGTGGGACAGCTTGGCAGAGGGGCCTGGCAAAGAGGAAGAACTGGCAGGGGAGGCAGGGGAGGCAGGGGAGGGGTCCGAGCGTCCTTCCAGGCCACGCCACCCTCCTCTACTCGCCAGGCTCCACCCCCCACCCCACCCCCCACATGCATCACTGGTCACCCCCGAAAGCCCCACCTACCAGTGCTTGATGCTTTTTTTTTTTTTTTGTCTTTTTGAGACAGAGTCTCGCTATGCAGTTCAGGCTGGCCTTGAACTCACTTTTGTGGCCCAGGCTGGTCTCAAGTTCACACCTATCCTCCTGCCTCAGCCTCCCAAGTCCTGGGATTATAGGCGTGCACCACCACACCCAGCTAGTGCTTGACACTTTGAGAGGACATCTAGATATAAACTGTAACGCCCTTGGACCCGGGCCCTTGCCAGGTAAGACAGGTTCTCCATTCCATAGCCCATCAAAGACAAACAGCTCCTATCTCAATTCTCCAAAGTAAAGGTGGCTGGGAGCCGCTAGCAGCCATGAGCTGGAGCTTCAGTCCACGGTAGTGCCATGGCTCCACCACATGCCCAGACTCGGTCCTTCCGGCTCTCCATTCCACCACACCCAGGAGCCGGCTTCATCCTCATGGTCCAAGATGGCTGCTGAACACCACGCAGCGTTTGTGTATTCACAGGAAACATGGGGCAGGAATGCAAAGAGAAAGTCCTGACCCTTAACTTTGAGAAAATATCCTTTAAAAGAAGGTATGGAAATTTGATATCTGTGGGAACCCAAATTGGTAGTGCTATGAACAGGGAGGAAAAATAATAGATACTGAGGTAATGGGTGACAGGGTCTGCCACGGATGCTGTCCAGTCCCTTGGCCCCTCAGTGAGTAACGGGGCCAGCCACTGTAGCAGCAGAGCAGGATGGCACACACCAGCGATCCCAGCATTCACCGGCAGTCAGGAGGCTGAGGCAGGAGGACCACCATGAGTTCGAGGCCAGGCTGAGGTGTAGTGACCTCAAGGCCAGCCTGAACTACACAGCCAGACCCTCCCTGTCTCCGAAAATGAAAAGGGAAAACTTAAAAACATTATGATAGGCTGACAAAAAATGTTCCTGACACTTAGCAGAGGAGACCATTTCTCCTCTTGACCACTAACCTCTTTGTGACTTTATGATTGGCTTTGACCAGACCCAGGCTTTTGGACATCTAGTGTATTCCCCAGGACACACTGCAGCCGCAGTGTGACCAGCCTGTGTGAATCTGGGAAAAGGTGAGAAGCCACCTGGACAGTCCCACCCACGCTGGCCACCCCAGCCCAGGGCAGCCTCTCAGTCAACTTTCTAATACTATAACAGACTGCCCAAGGCCAGGCGACGGGAGAAGTCCATTTGAGCTGGCAGTCCTGGAGGCTGGGAAGGAAGTTCAAGGGTGTGGGACCAGCATCCTCTCAGCTTCTCACCAAGGCCTCATGCTGCCTCCAGCATGGCAGACAAGCAGGGTAAGAGAGTATCGGGGCGGCTAATCTAGGCCCTGAAAAGGACACCCATCCATTCGCCCACTCATCTGTGAGGCTCCGCCCCTTGACCCAATATCTCCCACTAAGTCCCGCCCCCCCGCACTGCAGAGGCAATCAGATGTCAAGGTGAGCTCCGCGGGGGACCAATCATATCAGGCCACAGCAACCACCGTAAACGACTCGGCCTCGGATGCCAAAGAAGGGAGCCGAACCCAGACACACGCACAGGTCCAGCTTAGGGCATCTGCATTTGGTCCAGGCCAGCAGAACCTGCAGGCGCCTGAGCTAAACGGGAGATGGGCATTTATTTGAAGCTACTGGTTTGGGGATCATTTGTTACCCAGCCAGAACTGACTGATTATAACATTTTTGGCTGTTTTTCCCTGTTTTACGAATAAAGAAGAGAATTTTCAACCTGTGGCTGGGGCCACTTGCCCATTTTGCTTACCTGCCCTTCTGCACAGCCACCCCACACTGGCCTCCGCTCCAGGCACCCTACAGGTGGCGGTGAAGGTTTTCTGCATGAAGCAATGACAGCACTAATTGATCCAGCTCTGGCTGCCTGAGGGCTGGCAGTGTGGATTGCCTCTCCCACCTGGCAACAAGCACCTGGCTCCGCTGAGGTCCCTCTGGACTCATTTTGGACCCACCGTGTGTGTGTGCGTGTGTGTGTGTGTGTGTGTGTGTGTACACGCACATGTGCGCTAGCCCACGTGTGGTGCTGGGGATTAAACCCAAGGCCTTCACATTGAGCTGCACTACCAATCTTTTTTTTTTATTTTTTAACTTTGAAACAGGGTCTCACAAAATCATTAAGTTACCCGTGCTGGCTCAAACTTACAGTTCTCTGCCTCAGCCTCCCACAGTCAGGTACCACCACTCCCGGCCTGGACTCCCGGGGCAGAGCCTGGACACTTCGCAGTTGTACACCTGGCCTGGGGTGGGGGACAGGGGCACAGAGGTCAGCAACATGTGCTGACCTCACCTCAGGCTGGAGCAGTTGTCCATCCTTGTCCCAGTCAGCCCGGAGGGACAAAGTCCACTTCCTTTACAGGGTTGGGGGAGGAGGCTAGCATAGAACAGGCACACGGTGTGGGGGGGGGGGTGCGGGAAGTAGACACAGCACCCTACAAAGCTCTAGGAGAGGGCCTCCCTGCAAGCCCAGGCCTCGGTGGCCTCACTTGGGTCACAGAGGACACAATATTCAAAGATGGCAGTATCTCACTCAGGCTCTAAATTGTCAAAAATCACACAACAGGGCTGGCCAAATAGCTCAGTGGATTAAAGCACCTGCAAGCAGACGCAGGGGCCAGGGGTTCTATCCCTGGGCCTGCTGTGCCAGTCCTGCTCCCAGGGTATACTGAGCTGGCAATTGAGACTGGGCATGGTGGCACGTACCTGTAATCCCAGTTCTCAGGAGGTTGTAAAGAGGTGGATCACTAAGAGTCTCACCTAGCAGTGAAACCCTGAGCACCCTGTAGACCCTTCCCTAAAACATACAGGGAAAAAAAAAATCACACAACAACAACATGGCAGCAAAAGAGCAGTGACAGTGCACACCACAAGCTGGGCACACTCGAAAATGCCTGCCATCCTGGTGCTCCAGAAGGCTGAGGCAGGGAGACCACAAGCTTGAGACCAAGCTGGGCAACTTAACAAGACCCTGGCTCAAAAAATATGTGCACGGAAATGGAAAAGGCTAGAACACAACTCAGTGCGCAAGCCCTTGTTCTGATCCTTGGCACCACAACAAACAAAACCCCAAACGACTTCGAATCAGAGCTCTGCTGTGCTGCTGGTTAAGCTGTGGGGGAGTTGTGGAAAAGTCGAGGGGACAAAAAGGGTGGCCCTGGTGAGGAGGGCAGAGGCAGGAGGCATCCTCTCTTCTAGATCTTTGTGGACCATGGCCCCATGAATAATTCACCAGAAAATCGTCTTGCGGTAGTGCCTTCATCTTAATTTTCAATTCCCTGAATGCTGGCCAATTCTCTGCTGAAACCTCTCAATTATTAATGTTTCTAAAACAATATTTGTTTTCTCTGCATCTACCAACACGGCAGCCTCCTAGCTAGTGATCCTGCAGCGGAATTCCCACAGAGATGGGGCTTGCTGGGGGGGTGCTTCCTGAGGTCGAGGGGTGCAGCCAGAACCCGGGGACCAGGTGGACACAGGGCCTGAAGGACCCCGGCTACCAGGACCCCCGAGGCAAAAGCAGCTGCCATTGCATCAGGCTCTCAGCTGTCAAGCAGGAGGCTAAAGATTTCACTTTGACTTCTTGCAAGAATCCAAGGGATCCAATTTCTCATTCCCACTGTACAGTGAGATTCAGACAGGCGACCACCATTCTGTGACTCATCCAAGACCTCGGGTTTGTACTCAGCTGCATATGGGGCCACAGCCAGTACCACCCCTTCCCCACCTGGACCCAGGAGTGCTGCCTTGGATTTAGGTTGCGTTGTGAGAAATGGGAAGAAGACCCCAGGCAGAACTTTCTGGAAGCATATTTGCTTGCACCCTAAGTTGTACCAAGTTATTGTTGGAAGGTAGAGGGAACTGAGACAAAATTCTGGCATGGGGCAGAGTGTCTTGGTCACCTCCCTCAGTGCTGGAACAAAATACTTGACCTCCAGACTCAAAGGAGGAGGGGCTTACTTTGGTTCACGTTTCTGTGATAGTCAGCGGGCTGTAAGGTAGGGTGGCAAGGCAGAGGGACGTGGTAGAGACGAGGTGTTCACGGCGCAGTGGACAGGTAGGGCAGAGAGAACATGCGTGGAGATGCCATGCCTACAGCTGCCCGCCTCCTCTCACCAGGCTCCGCCCCCACTTTCGCTAAGGACTACCAAGACCCATGACCCAATCACTTCCTGAGGCCTTAGGGGACATCCAGACATCGATCATAGCACAGAGGAAGCCAGCGGGAACCTGAGGCCCCTAGAGACACTGCGCCTCTTCCTGCAGGTTCAAGACAGAGGCCCGGGACAGCAGTGGGGAGGGGTGGGAAGCAACCCCATAAGCAGCAAGGTACTCGTGAGCCGCCTTTACCCCTCCTGCCCAGGGGCCAGCCTAGGATGCGGCGGTGGTGCCGGAAGCCCGAAGAGCTCACAGACAAGGCCTTTAGAGGCCACGCAGCCCAGGCCCCGTGGGGCCGATGCCTTCCCCCCTCTGAACCTTGCTGACCACTTCTGTGAAATAAAGACCTTTTCTTTCTTTCTTTCTTTTTCTTTTCTTTTTCTTTTGTGTGTGTGTGTGTGTGTGTGTGTGTGTGTGTGTTTTCAAGATAGGGTCTCGCTATGTAGTTCAGGCTGGCCTTGAGCTCACTTTTATAGCCCAGGCTGATCTTGGACTTGCATCAATCCTCCTGCCTCAGCCTCCCAAATGCTGGCCACCACGCCTGGCTATAAAGGCCTTTCTTGAAGGTGCCTGAGATAAAGACCTTGAGGGCCGTGGGGCGCAGCAGGGCGCAGCAGGGCCAGCTCTCTGCCATTCCCTGGTCTGAGAAAGAGGCTGGCATTTCCAAAAAAGCTTGCTAAGGAGGAAGGAAAAGTGGGAAGCAGAATTCTTCCTCAAGACTCTGGCTGCAAAGGGAAAATGTACTCAAAATAGCTGTTGCAAAAGGAAGTGGAGGCCGAGGAAAAGGACAGCTTTGCTACGGGGACCGAGCAGATAGGTCTGCCAACTCAAGAGAGAGTCCGACGGATCCCCGGGCAAGGCCGCCAGCTTTGTTTCTATGTCTGCACTCGCTCTAGAGCCAGGGTGCCTGCTCCCTGCTGTCCTCCAAAGCTGGCTGTCCCTGCTTCACAGCTGCCGGGATTTTCCACCCTTGTTCAGGTGCTCAGCAGCCTGACCACCATCACTGTAGACTGATTGGCTCTGTCCACTGTCAAGAATACATCCTGGACCAATCAGAGCCGAGGGCGGGGTCGATGACTAGACACCAGGTACCAGGCCTGGACTAGAGCCGCCGAGCACCTAGCGAATAGGAGTTCAGGGCCCCACAGCGACCCCTCCTGATGTTCCTGTCGCGATGTGGTGTCCCTGGCCAGCTGCTTTGCCTTGCCCGGCTTTCTCCTGTGTGACATGAGCCAGCTGCCCAGGTTCCCTAGGACCGGGTCCGTGGTGTCTGCCCTGATGGAGACGGGACCCACAGCCTGCACTGAGGACGTGAGGCTTGCTGAGGGGCCCGGAAGCCCCGAGCCCAGCCGCGTTGGTTACTGTTCTCTCCTTGCTGACACAAAATACCCGACACCCACAATTAGGGTTTGTGAAGGTTTTGGCCCATAATGAGTAGCTTCCAAAGCAGGGTAGCGTGGGGAGGGACACCTCCAGGGGGCAGAAGACAGCGGAGCAACCGCAGTAACGGGGGACAGGGCAAGCAAGCCTGTTTCCTCCTTTATATTATAAGCAGGCTCTCCACCCTAGGGTGAGGCCTTTACACCCACTTCATCCCCTCCTCTTGCACCAGCTTGGAGGACCCCAACACCTGTGGAGACCCTTCGCTAAGTTTCTAAACTTCTCCACTGACACAGTGTGTGGACCTTAACACTAGCCTTCAGAGGGCCTGGGCCTCACTACAGCCCCAAAGAGCCTGAATCCAAGACCCGGCCAAGCCACATTCAAGAGTGTTGACCAGGACTCAGTGGACTAAAGCGGCCCCTTAGGCAGAGCTCAGTGGCCAGCATTTGATCCCCAGCATTCTGGGGTGCGCTGAAACTGTGATTGAGACTGGGTGGGGTAGTGCACACCTGTAATCCCAGCGCTTGGGAGGCTGAAAACAGGAGAATCATTATGAGTCCAATCTGTGTAGTGAGACCCTATAGACCCTCTAAACCCTGTACTAAATACAGAGAGAAAAAGGAAAAAATTGTTGACCCACAGAAATCCTGGGATTATATATATTGGTTTAAGCCAGTAAGTTTGGAGTAATGCATTAATAATGGAGGGCTTGTAGCTTGGCAGACACCAGGGAAGACATCTTGCTTCAAAAAGTGACAACAGCAAGCTGTCCATGTGTCATGGCTCGCGCCTAGTTGTCCCCCAAAAGCCGTGGGGCGGACTTCAAGAGTTTGTGATTAACTCATGATCCACTGGGATTATGGGTGTGAGTGCTACACCCAGCCTGGGGCAGAGGGTCTGAACGCAACATAAGGGAGACAGACTCGCGCTCTGTAGCCATTGCTGCTGCTGCTCCTCCCTTTTGCTCTTGCTGTTTTCTGTCACCATGAACCACTGCCTCTGCCATGAGCCACTCTGCCTTGGAGCCAGCCGTGTACGGACTGAAACATCCACTAACTGTGTCTTAGTTACTTTTTACTTGTTGCTGGGACAAATACTGATACTCAAAATGAAGGAAGGAAAGGTTTATTTAGCTCACAGTTGCTGGAAGTTTCAGTCCATATTCGTCTGGCCCAAGACTGAGTGGAACAGGGCAGAGAGCACCCAGTTCATGGCGGCAGAACAGCAACAAAATGGTGACAGAGGCAACCAACCAACCAGGGTGCAGAGAGCAACAGCCAGCATCTGTCTCTCTGTTTCTCTTTATATTACATTCAGGCTCTCTGCCTCAACCTATCCACCTTAGGCCACACCCATAATCCCAGAAGGACTCAGACCCATAATCCCATCTGTACTAAAACACATAATCCCAGTGGATCAAGAGTCAAGTAATCCCAGAAGTACTCAGACCCATAGTCCCATCAGTACTAAAACACATAATCCCAGTGGATTATGACTCAAGTCTCAAACTCTAGAAGTCCCTGCCCCATGATTGCATGAGACTTTGAGGGGACAACTAGACATAAACTATAACAGTGAGCTAAATATAAACCTTTCCTTCCTTAATCTTGGGTGTCGGGTATTCTGTCCCAGGAATGAGTGAAAAGTAACAGGGACACCATAGTCACTGCCAGATTCCCTGTAACAGACTCACCAGAGCTTCTGCCCTATCAGCCTGGCTTGGGAAACCCCACTACCTGAGTGGAGATCAGAGGATAAGGTTGGTTCCTGGGGAAAGAGGTCATGTTCTTCAAAATTAGAACAAGAAGCCATCCCTAGGAACTGCAGTGCTAAAAATAAGTTGTTGACTACAAGAATCCACTGCAGCCGCACCACAGGGAATAAATTAAAAGGCCTGATAACACCAAGTGTTGACAGAACTTGCAGCTATGAGAATTTTCACCTGCTGTCAGTGCGCTGGGACATGGAGCCATCCACCTTGGGAAAATGGTGACAGTGTTCACCGCCAAGGCTAACTATAGCTCTATCCTTTCACCCGGCAGTTCAAGTGCGACTCCAGGGCATACACAGGAAATAAAATACTGTTTACATCCACCAAAAAGTACCTGTGAAAATGTGCATAGCCACTCCCACTTGGGAGCCAACCAAATATCCATAGTAAAATGGGTAAGTTATCATAGTCACACAACGAAATATTGCGCAATAGTCTGGGCATGGTGGCACATGCCTGTAATCCCAGCACTGGGGAGGCTGAAAACAGGAGCATCACTACAAGTCTGAGCTGCGTAGTGAGACCCTATACCAAATATATTTTTTAAAAAGCTCAAAAATCATGACAAACATTTTGATGCATTATGTTTGTTTGTTTGTGTTTGTTTTTGCAGTATTGGGGATTGAACTCATGACCTTATGCTTGCCAGGCAAGTGCTTACTCTACTGAGCTATCTCCTAGGCCCTTGATGAATTATGGTTTTCTGTTTGTTTGTTTTTTGTTTTGTTTTTTGCAGAACCGGGTGCATTAAGTTTTAAAAATTGAAATCAACTCAAAAAGTACATGATGAATAAAATAAAAGCATTTAAAATAGAGACTAGATCAGTAATGATGCTGTGGCAAGCCACACTGGAACATAAGGCAAAAAAACTCAAGAAAGTTGATTGTGTATGAAAAATACGTTTTGTCACCCTGGATTCTTTATCTTTTGCATTAATTATGATTGCTTCAAATGCTATATTAAAATATGTGTCAACTTGTGCTTCCAAGAGGATGCAGTAAATGTGTTTTTCTCTACTCTTCCTGCCAAATGCAACTTTAACATGAAATCCCTGGCTGTCATATACGCAATAGCCATGACGTTCCTGCAGGGTACAGTGGGGGCTGGGTGGACAGGGACACTGTGACCCAAGGATCACCTCGGTGGTAAGTGTCCCACTTTCCCTTTTGCCCCAGACATTCCAGACTTAAGCCCAAGGAAGATGGCACTCCTGAGTCACCATGGGCCCAGACGGGAAGACTCCCAGCAAACGCTATCTCTTTCAAGGCCAAGGACTGGGAACAGGGCCAGTAGCAGGACACAGACGCCTAAGACCACCACTCTCTGCTTCGCCCAAACACCACGGGGCAGCTCTGTGCCCTGCTCCAGCCACACCCAACCCACCCAGGAGCACCAGGGAAGTGGAACCGGGAGACCCCTTCACCCTCACAGGTGAACAGCCGCCATCACTCACAGAGTCAAACGCTTGTCCACATAGAGAAAAGGTTGATTTGGGTTACAGTTTTGGAGATTTCAGGACATGGGCAGTTGGCCCCACTGCGCTGCTCTTGGGCCTGGAGTGAGGCAGGACTTCGAGGCAGGAGCTGGAGGTAGAGCAAAGCTGCTGGATGCATAGGCAGGATGGAACAGAAAGCAAGAAAGAAGAGCAGGGCAGGAGGGGGCAGGGGAGGGGACAGAGGGTGTCTGTGACTTTCTCATGTCTGGGACATGATACCACGCACCCACAACTCCAAGAGGAAAGGTTGACTTTGGCTCACCATTCGTAGAGATTCTGCCCATTTTGGCTGGCTCCAAGGCAGGGTGTGGTAGCGGGGCTGAGGAGAGGAGAAATGATTCATAGGGGACAGCGAGAAGCAGAGAGTGATCAACAAAAGAGAAGAAGGAAGGAGATGCACCTTCAGAGGCATCGCCCACAGCCTCAGCAACCACCGCCTCCCAGCATCACACCTAGCTACACACTCATCAGGGGGTTTAGCCACTGGTGACTCTCACAGTGGCCTGTGGTCCAGTCATCTAGCTTGTGAGACTTTGGAGGGCATGGGCCACAGCAGGAGAGAAAGCAGGGGGTGAAGAGAGAAAGAAGAGGTGGGGGAAGAACAGGAAGAGGAGGCAGGGGCACAGGGGTCCGGGTCCTCCTATCTAGGACACATCCCAATGACAGGAAGACCTCCCGCGGGCCCTGCCTTACAACGATTCTCCCCCTCAGGACGTGCCTTTAACCTGTGGGCTTGGGTGGGGCTCTCAAGATCCAAATGTAAGGGGTCAATCAAACAGCTCATCAGACTAAAGCACCTGCTTAGGCAGATGCAGGGACCAGGGGTCAGTCCCTGGACTGCTGTGCCAGCTCCATGCCCAGGGCACACTGAGATGGGGACTGAGTCTTGGCGTAGTAATTCGAGCCTGTAATCCCAGTGCTTGAGAGGCTGAAAATAGGAGGATCACTACGAGTCCAATCTGTGTAGTGAGACCCTGTAGACCCTAAACAAAGTACATTTTAAAAAATAAAATAAAATCAAGATCCAAACATAGCAGAGATGTATCCAAAAATGCTATAGATAAAACAAAATGGAATCTTAAAACCTGTCCCAGTAGCCCACAAGAAGGCTGACCAAAGAAAATAGAGGGAAAAAATAAAAATAAAATGGCCAACATTCACTCTAACAGATAAGTAATTACATTAAATGTTAAGTTGTCTAACATATGTAATTAAAAGACAGAGATAGGCAGATAACCCAGCTACTAGCACATGCTGTGTATGAGAAATGCCCATCAAATATAACAATATAAGCAAGTTGAAAATAAGAAGACAGACAAATATGTGTCTTGCAAATGTTAATCTACAAAGCAAGAAATTCTAATTGGATAGACTTCAGAGCAAAACTAATTATCAGATAAGAGCTAACAGAACTGAAAGTAGAGATAGACAAATGCACAATTATAGCTGGAGACACCAATATTCCTCTCAATAATTGATAAAACTATTGATCAGAAAATTAACAAAGATACAGATGGGCTCAACAATATTATCATCCAACAGGCTATAAATGACATTTCTAGGACAATCCAGCAAATATCAGCAAACTAGGCATTGTTTTTTCCAATGTGCAAAAACATAGGTCCAAATGGACCACCCCCTACATCACAAAATGAACCTCAGTAACTTGAGAAGATTGAAAGCATGCAGAGTGTGTTCAAAGACTTCAGCAGAATAAACTCAGAAATCAATTCCAGAAAGACAACAGTGAACTTTCAAAATGCTTAGAAATGAAACAACACAGTTTTTTTAAAAAACCCATGGGTCATAGATGAAGTCTCAAGGGAAATTTAAAAATACAGTGAGTGGAATGAAAATTAAAATGCATTATAACAAAGTTTTTAGACACAGCCAAGCCACGTGGGGAACGTTATTCATAGCACTAAAGGATCCCAGCACATAAGAAAAGAACAAAATTTCCCAATGTAAATCAGGCTACCATCTCAAACCCTAGGAAAGAAATGGATCAGAAAAGGTCCATCGTCTGCCCCCAAAAGCTACACAGAAAAGGTGCACTTGGAGGTATGCTGTGGGTGTGTGTCAGTAATCCCAGCACTCTGGGAGGCCGAGGCAGGAGGGTCACAAATCTAAGCCACCCCCCCCAACTTAGCAAGATTCTATCTCAAGTCAAATTTTTAAAAAGTTAAAAGGCCTGGGAATGTAGCTCAGTATGAAGGCCCTAGGTTTGATCTCCAGTATGAAAAAAATTCAATAAAATGGAAAACAAAGATAGATTAATTAAATGAAAAGCTGATTTCTTTGAAAAACTCAAGAAAACTGACACATTTCTAGGGAGAGTAAGAAAAACTAGAAGAGAAAAGATGCAAATTGGCAACGATAAGACTAAAACAGGGACAGCCCTGTGGATCCTGTAGACATCCAAAGGATAACAGTGAAGCAGTGCACACATACATGCGCACACACACACACATATACACAAATTTGACAAATGAAATGAACCAACTCCATGAAAAGCACAAATTACCATAACTTACTCAGCATGAAATAGGTCATTTGAATAGTTCTGTAACTATTAAGAAAATTAAAGTTGCAATTTTAAACCTCTCCTAAAAAGGAGTCTCCAGACCCAGAGGGTTTCAATGTAGAACTCTATTAAACATACACAGAAAAATTAATAGCAAGTCTATGTAATTTCTTCCAGAAAAAGAAAGAGGCTAGGAGTACCTCCAAGTTATTTCTTTCCCCTTCACTACTGGAAATGGAACCCAGGACTTTCTTCATCATTGAGTTTCAACCTTTATTCATTTATTTAGTTTTAAACAGGTTCTCACTGTACCAGGTTTGAACAGAATAGAGATCGAGGCCAGAACACGTTGGAGTTTGGTGAGCCTTCCTTAGCCAGTCTGGCAGCTCCACACAGGGAGGCACTGAGCAGCCCCATACAGAGGTAAGCACAGGCTTTTATAGCCAGCCTTGCTGACACAGTTGCAAGCTGCTGATGACTAGGAAACGCATCAGCTGTGCACAGCGCAAGCGGGCTGAAGGATCTGCACTTGAGCCAGGAAATGTCGTTCAGAGATCTGGAGGTCCCTGCCAGCTTTGCCCAATAGGAAAATAACAAGAGCCACATTGATTTTATAGTAACCACTTTAGTGAGGACACAAGGTCCCTCCTGGTAATCTTCCACTATCATAACCCATCACACTCACCATGGTTCTCAGCGGCTGTCCCATCTCAGCCTCCCGTGCAGCTGGAATTACAGGCATGCATGCAGCTCACTTCAGGTTTCAGTGTTTTGGTATGGAAGCAGACAATACCAGGGGCTGGGGACATAGCTCCGCAGCACAAGTACCTGCTTGGCAAGTGCAAGGTGTGAGTTTGAACCCCAGTCCCGCCAAAAAAAAAAAAAAGCAGAACAGACAATACCAAAGATAGTACAACAATAAGAAACTAGGAATAAATATTTTCCATGAATATTGATGCAAATATCTTTAATAAAATGCTAGCAAATAAAAGTCAGAAATGTATTTAAAAGCATAACTTGACCAGATGTAGTTTATTATAGAAATGTAAGACATTTGAAAACCAGTCGGTGTAATTCACCCTATTAACAGGAAATGGAAAAGTCGTATGGCCATATCAATGGATAGAGAAAAATATTTGATGAAATCCAACTCCCATTCATGACTTAAAATCTTAAGAAGACCTCATAGAAGTATAAATAGAGAATTTCCTAAGCTGTTAAAGAACTTCTGTGAAAAACTACAGCTGAGGACCACCGAGATAGCTAAGCGGTCTAAAGCATCTGCTTAGGCAAGTTTAGGCAAGCGCACAGGGACCGTGGTTCAATCCCCAGCACCACATGCCATGCCAGCCCTGCCCCCAGGGCAGACTGAGCTGGCCATAAAAAAAAAAAAAAGAGGGCCAGCAAGATAGCTCAGCAGTCTAAAGCGCCTGCTTAGGCAAGTTTAGGCAAGCACAGGGACCGTGGTTCGATCCCCAGCACCACATGCTGCACCAGCCCCACCACCAGGGCAGGCTAAGCTGGCCATAAATAAATAAATAAATAAATAAATAAATAAATAAATAACAAACAATTTTGTTTGTTTTTAAACTAGAGCTGAGGTGTACTTAATGGTAGAAGGCCAAAAACATAAGCAAGGTGGAAGATCTCCTGGTTTTGGCAAATTGACTGATGGGTGGATGACTGATGTGGAGCAAATGGAGTTTGAAGCTGTGGCTCCGGGTGACTTGGCCTAGACTCACCATTGATGGGAGAGAAGGGAGAGGCGGGGGTGTGAGCTGGGTCCAGACCTTCCCAGGATGTCGAGCCCTTAGTGGGTCCGGAACTTTCACCAGGGCAAGAAGTACATTCACTAACTAAAGCTGAAATGAGAAACTACCATCGGGCTGGGTGGCCTAACCAGTGGGCGTGAATTTCCCCACAATACTGGAGGTTGAATGTTCAAGACCAAGGTACCGCGGCGTCAGTTCCGAGGCCTCTGCCCCTGCTTGCGCACAGCCATCTTCTCACCACACGTCGACACGATCTCCTCTGCATCTGTGTCCTAACTGCATCAGGGTGCCAGCCTGATGGGATCAGAGCCCATGCTGGTGGCCCCGTGCGGACATCAGAGCCTCTCTGAGGACAGTAGCTTCAGATGCAGTCACATTCTGAGGACATCAGGTTACGGCGTCAGCATCTGAGGAAGAGGGAATTGCCACCAACTTCCCATCCTCTGCTGGCTGGAGGAACCCGTGGGATGCAGGCACCCATGTATGTCTGAGTCACAGCTGCATGCAGCTGAGTGACTTCTGGGGCCTTGCAGCTGTGCTGTCTTCTAGAACTGTCTGTGATGCTGGGCCTTTCTGTACCTGTGCGGTCTGATGCAATTGCCACAGGCCACATGTGGCCACCAAGCCTTTGGAATGTGACCAGTGGGATGAAAGAAAATTTTTTTATTTCATCTCATTGTGATTCAGAGCATACAGTCACATGTGGTGGCAGCTAATGCATCGCACAGCACAGCTCCGGAAAAAGCAAAGCAGAAATCTCCCGGTGTGCTTGCAATACCTGGCAGAAGCGGGGATGCCTGCCACAGCTGCATGAACCTGTCAGCTTGAGGCGGTGGGGAGCAGTCGTCAGCCAGGGAGAGAGACCTGACACAGCTCTGTACGTGTTCAGGGGGTGGAAGGGGGTGGCTCCAGGGACTGTGTCTCAGTCCACCTTGTGCTGCTAGAACAAAAACACCCAGGACTAGGTATTTCCAGAAGAATAGACATTCATCCTCTCACTATCCAAGAGGCCAGGAGGACCAAGCTCAAGCTACCAGCTGCCGGAGAGGGCTGCGGCATTTCCAGGACCACACCGTGACACCGCCTCTCCAGAAACAGCCCACGGCGGCGCTGTGCCCACACAGGGCTAAGAATCCTCTTCTGTATATTCAGCTGCACTCTCTGGCTGCCTCAGTCTCCTGAATCAACTCAAAACCGTTCCCTTGTGGACCAGAGCACACCCCGGGGCTCTTGGAGCCGCCTTGCCCCTGGCTGGCGCTCAGCAGTGGTGGCAGCCTTCACATCCACTCTGTGGTCTCATGTAAAGACACCCAGAAAGAGGGCTTCCATGGGGCCAGGAAGATAGCTCTGTGGCACAAGTGCCTGCCTGGCAAGTACAAGGTCGTGAGTCTGAACCACGATCCTGCATGAAAAAAGAAAGACGGCTTCCACAACTGCATCAGAAAGCCACAGAAATGATGGAATCAGTGCCTCCAAGCAGGGAGAAGGGCCTCACCTGGAGAGGGCTGATGAAAATGTGTCTTTCAGTGTCATAATTTTAATTTAAATATTGACCATGTATCTTAGTCACACTGTGTGGAACACGAAGGTCAGACAGGTACACTGCCATTTACATTTCAGCGTGGACTTTGGAGAGCGTGCGAGTGTCCAGGCCTGCACATAGGCTGCGTCAGAATCGGCCAAGGCTGGCCCTGAAGGTGCCTGTAGAGTCCGGGCCAGCAGCTTTCTCTCTGTGCCTGCTGTGGGGATGGCCCCGGAGAGTCACAAGTTGTCCCCTCCCCGTGCTTCCCTGCACGGCTGAGCCTCCTGTGCAAAGGGCTGACTGCAGAGCAGGACAGTTTAGGGGACAAAGGCTAGCACATTTTGCATCTTTCATTGATACATCATCATGAGCTAAAGCTGACCGTAATTAAAAGCAGAATTTCTTCTAGAAAAGCACAGCAGGGTGCCCACCTGAGGAGGTGACCCTGGCCAATGCGTGGTGCTAGTGGATGGGTCAGCCCCCGCCGAGCCTCCTTGCCCATACTGAATAACTTCTTTCATGAGAGCAGGACTTGGCCTGTCGCTATTCGGCCTGACTGCTCTGGAGCCAATGACAATGGCCCAGTTAAAGAGCTAAATACACAAATGGTGCACAGCTGCGTGTGTGGTCCCAGGGAGAGCGAGGACCTGGGCACTGCCTCAGCTTCCCCCCAGGAAGGGCCGCACGTCACGGCAGAGTACGGGACGGAGTGAAACTTCTCACCTTATGGCTGAGAACCCAAAGAAAAAGGAAAAAGAAGAGCCCGGGACCCGAGAACCTCCCTCCTGGCCCCACTGATCCAACCTCCTCCCTACAGGGCCCCACTGCCCTAACTCCTCCCTGCAGGATCCCATTGACCTAACTTCCTCCCTCCTGGCTCCACTGACCCAGCCTCTGCCCTCCTGGCCCCAGTGACCTTTGTCCCTCAAGGCTCCCCTCCTAAAGGTCCTACCACCCCTTGACAGCACCACACTTGAGACCAAGCTTTAGCTCTTGCCCCTGGGGGGACACTCCTGGTACAAAGCACAGCAAAGCACAGCTGAGTAGTCGGCCCAGACAGAGCCCACGTGACCCCCGGGAGACCACACTGAGGTCGGCATCCCCTGAAGCAAGCACCAGGCCTCAGGGTCTCCAGGTCAGCCTCCCAGAAGGGGCATCATGTGGATGCAGAGACTGAGGAAAGACACACAGCCAGGGCTGAGGTTACCACAGACCTGTCTGGAAACAAGGCCATGGCCAGGGAACAGCCCTTCAGGAATGTTCTGCCTCTCCTCCCCCTGGGTATGGGGGGGAGGGGAGCTGCATTTTCTTTACCTTAGGTGCGGCCGCGTGAGTGGTTTCAGCCACAGGAGGCATGCGAGGCATGCACAGGAGTGATAAATGTCACTTCTCAGTGGGTGGCGCGTGCCCTGCTGGCACAGGCTCTGCCTACCAGAACCGTGGCCAAGGATGAATGGAGGGCATACAAGGAAGAGGAAGTGTCTTGAAGAGGGAGCCCTTCCCAGCCACGACCCCCTGGAGGTAAGGCTGTTACTGTGGCACGACAGTCTGTCCTGGCTGCCGCGAGCCCAGTTGAGGATGGCGGCTGGGATGCTGCTCAGTGGCGGAGCCTTGCCTAGCACGTGCAAGGCCCTGGATCCCACCTACGGGATGGCGGGAAGCACGAGACATCGTGGGGCGATCAGGGACCGGCTTCAGCGTTAGGGAGGCGCTGCGATTTGCCAGCTGCTTCACCTCCCCTCACCCCAAGCCTAGCCCTGCAGACGGGGCTGCTGACAGAGCACGGCCACTTCCAGGCCCCTGTCACTACAGAAGACAGACAGGCGAAGATGTCAGCTGGGTCCACCTCCGCTGCAGAGAGTCCACTCGATTTCCTGGAAGACGCCTGGAGCGCGCGCTCCCTGCCTCCCTCCCTCCCTCCTCGTTGAGGATTCCTCTGTGGAGCCCGTGCTCTCCTGCGCTCTGTCAGCTCCAGTGGGCAGCCACAAGCTCCGAGCTGTCAGAATGGGGGTCTGCGGAGAAGAGTCACACCAGCATGTGGGCCCAGGGGGACCCCGGGAACGGCGCCCGCAGCTCCCGACCTACCAGCAGGCTGTCAGGGGGCTCCGAAGTCCCCAAAGTGGATCAAAGTGGCGAAATCTGTCTCCTGAGCTCACAGAGACAGTATCCCAGCAAATCTAAGATCCCACTGATTGCAAGGTACATTTTTATGTACCACTAAGAAAGAAAAAAAAAAAAAACACGGCCAATTAATCCAAGGCACGATGCTTTAGTATCACTTACAATTTTTATTTTATATGTATTAAAAGGGCTTTCTTGGTCCAAGATTTTTTATCGTATATATTACTGCGCTACACACAGGAAATTGAAAATGCCGGCAAAATAAATTGGCCAAGCCATCCTCAAACATATCCACATCCAGGGTTCGGATCCTGTGACTCTCTTTTCAGCCAAGGGGCACTGATGTGTGCGTTTCCCACACAGCAACCTGTGCCAGGGCCTCAAGAGCACAAGTGAGAGAGGAAACTTTTTTCTTAAAAGAATGTGCTAGAACAGCCCTGGAGGCTCGTGTCAAGCAAACCTTAGCCAGGTTCTAATGATGGCTTTTTTTTAAACCTTGCCAAAGGACCCCAGGAGATGACAACTGTGTCACACCACCAGCAGGCTAATAACAGTGAGATGCCACTGGTTATAAGGCGAACTCTCCATTTGCAAATGTTAACACATGGAGCGGGGACATACCTGAATCAATGAAATCTGAGTCTGCTTCTGCTGACCTTGCTTTCAGGGCAACGGAAGAGACACCGAGGTGGGCCAGGTCTGAGCTCCACTTACAGCGCAGCCTCCATCCCTCTGTGTGGTGTTGAGTCGGGATCTGCAGCCACAAGGAGCCGGCCCCAAATCTCAACAGCTTAGCACTGCAAGTGCTGGTTCACGATCGTGCAAAGCTGCTGCAGCTTGGGGCAACTCAACAAGGGTCCCCCATTTCTCAGGACCTGCGTTCCTACCACCCCTGCAAAGCCTTGTCCACATCACCACTGCAGTTAGGGGGAAGACGGAGGATCACAGGCTGTGTCACCCATGGCCTCCACCCACATGAGCCCTACCTAACAGCAAGGAGCTGGAACGAGGACTCAGGCAGGAGAAGAACCCGAGTGTTTGGCCCAGCAGCACTGCCCAGCACAGCTATCTGAGCTGCAGCCTGCTAAGCCTCCTAGGGGCCTTGGACCTGGTGAACCGGAAGCTGTGAAGGCGCCTCTTCCTCCAGCTCTGGGCCAGGCCGACCCTCAGGCACACCCCTGTGGGGCCTGGTCTAACAGAAGCGCTCAGCTAATAATCGCTGGAATGTGGCACGGCCCGCCCATCACGCAGAACTCCCTGCTCCTTCCCACCCAGAAACAAGGGCCCAGGCGGAGCTCCTCCTGAGCAGGTGCCATCTTTATCCGGATGCAACCTTCTCACCTCTTCCGTCTGCTTCTGCAGGCCCCCTGGCCCTCTCCCCTCTTCCATTTCACTCTCTCCCTCAAGAGACGTTCCTCCTAAGAGCTCAT